>ML681978.1:6921425-7030081 GCA_007922195.1 Podocnemis expansa
CCCGATCGGGGCTGGCCTGGTGGGAGAGAGTCCACCCCACTGCTCCCCATGCCAGCCCCAGCCCTGGCCCACCTTGCTGCCACATGGCCTGCACTGCAGAGCCAGGGTAGCCTCGGACCTGTGCTTTTGGCTCTGGCTCCAGCCCTGGCCTTGGCTCACCTTGCTGCCCCGGGACCTGAGGAGCAGGAGCAGCCTTGGCCCTGCGGTCCTGGCTCCTGCTCCTCCTCCAGCTCAGGATCGCCCCCAGCACCCCATACCTGGCCACTGGAGCACGCTCAGGGTGGGGTTTTAAAAGCTCCCGGCGTGGGGGAAGCTCTCTGCCAGCCAGAAGACTAGGTCTTCCAGTCAGCAGGGAGCTTCCCCTAGGCTGGGAGCTTTTAAAACTTCACAGGAGTAGTAAGCTGGAACATACAGGAATGCTGCGTTTCTGCTGGTGTTTCTATTTTTAGGGACCCCACAATGCTGGCCGCCTAAAAATGGTGTGCCCCAGAACAGCCTTCCAGTGTGTTCTGGCTTATTTTAACCCCTAGGCATATGTGGTGTGGTCCAGCACAGTCACAGCACTGTGGGAGTGGCACAGGGAGGGCTAGCTAGTGTAAAGGCTTTTGCTATTGCCACACTGCAAAGTGGGTGGGGAGGCAGGATGGGGAATAGGCCAAGCCAGATGTTGACCAAGCCCCCCAGCCCAGGGTGCTCCCTGGGGCCGTCTAAAGACATTGAGTGTGGCTGGTAGCAGGTCCTGGGCAGATGAGCACAGCTTGCTACACAGGAATTCTGCAGAACAGGCAGTGTGTGCAGTGCCTTTGGTACTGATGTTCGCACTGTAACTCACACCTCTATGACTTTCCTGTACACCCTTGCCATCCTCTGGCTGCACTCTGGGGAGACTGAGGCAGGAGACAGAGCAGAGCTAAAGATGAGAGTCCTCAGGCCCTTCCTCTGGTGTCAACACAGTCAAACTGGAGTTAATGGGCTGGCTTCTCTGTGGGTGTAAATCAGCATCACTCCACTGGAGTCAGTGGGCTGACTCTCCTGTGAATGTAAATCAGTGTCAGTCCATTAGAGTCAATGGGTCAGCTCTCCTGTGTGGGTATGTCCACACAGACTTCTTATTTCGAAACAACAGAGGTTGTTTTGAAATAAGAAGCCACATGTCCACACGACACACCGTTATTTCAAAACCGTTAAACCTCGCATCTAATCAAAATAGCCATTGTTTCGAAACGGTTGTTTTGAAACAACGGCGTTCGGACACGTTGTTTTGAAACAACACCATTGTTTCAAAACAACTGTTTCGAAACAACATGTCCAAACGGCCTCATTTCGAAATAACCATTTCAAAACAACAGCTATTTCGAAAGCAGGCATTCCCTTTAGTTCGAATTAACAAACTGTTAATTCGAATTAACTTATTTTGAAATAAGGACTTTATTTTGAAATAACTCATTTCAAAATGGGTTATTTCAAAATAATGATGTATGTGTGGACATAGCCTGTGAGTGTTGCTCCACTGGAGTCAATGGGCCAGCTCTCCAAAGGGTGTAAACCAGCTTTTCTCCATTGGAGTCAATGGGCTGACTTTCCCATGAGTGTAAATTGGTGTCATTCCATTGGAGTCAATGGGCCAGCTCTCCTGTGTCTGTAAATCGGCATTACTCCATTGGCGTCAAAGGGCTGGCTCTCCAGAAGGTGTAAGAAGAGGTTACCTACCTGTAACTGGTGTTCTTCGAGATGTGTTGCTCCTGGACATTCTGTTGTAGGTATATGTGCACACATGCATGGATAGCCAGAGACTTTTCTTCTAGAGCACCCGTAGGGTCAGCTGTGGCGTCCCTGGAGTGGCGCTGTCATGGCTTTCTATATGACGCGCAGCTGACCCACCCCCTCCTCAGTTCCTTCTTAAAGCCTATGCCACAGAGGGGAAGAGGGAGGAATGTGGAATGTCCAGGAGCAACACATCTCAAAGAACACCAGTTACAGGTAGGTAACCTCTTCTTCTTCTTTGAGTGATTGCTCCTGGTCACTCCATTGTACGTGATTCACTAGTCTTACCTATGGTGCTGGGTCAGAATCACAGGCACACCAGCTGCAGAACTTCTACCCACTGCAGCGTCGCCTTGAGCTTGCCGATCAATCACATAATACTGTGTGAACGTGTGTGCAGAAGACCACATAGCTGCTTTCCAAATGTCCACAATTGGTACCCCGCTCAAAAATGCAGCAGAGGAGGCTTAAGCCCTCATAGAGTGGGCCTTGATTGTCGGCAGGTCAATCTAAGCCAAGGCATAACATTCATGAATACAAGAAACTATCCAGGAGGACAGGCACTGAGCCAAGACTGGCTCCCCGTTCATTCTATCCACCACTGCTACAAACAGCTGGGAAGTCTTTCTAAAGGGTTTTGTCCTCTCCACATAAAAGGCCAAAGCATGGTGAACATCCAGAGTGTGGAGCCTTCTTTCTTTGTCTGAGGCATGCAGGATAAAAGACCCGCAAGACAATTTCCTGATTGCAGTGAAACTGCGAAACCACCTTAGGATGGAATGGTGGGTGAGGACACAGTTTAATTTTGTTTTTGAAGAAGACCATATAGGGTGGAGAGCCCGACAATGCCCAAATCTCTGAAACTCTCCTGGCCGACATTATTGCCACTAGAAAGGCTACCTTCCATGAAAGAAGGAGAAGTGAGTAGGAGGCAAATGGCTTGAACAGGAGCCCTGTGAGTCTCAAGAAGACCAGATTGAGGTTTCACTGCTCAATCAGAGAACTCACCACCAGGAAGAGCCTCTCTAAACCTTTAAGGAAGCACTTCACCAATGGGTTGGCGAAGAGGGAAGCTTCACTTCCTTTCTTGTGGAATGCCGAAATTGTAGCAAGGTAGACTTTGATGGAGGACAAGGACAGGCCTTGGGCTTTCAGACCCCAGAGAAAGTCTAGGATGGTTTGAACTGGAGCCTGATGGGGCGTGAAATCCCTGCTAAGTGCCCAGTCCACAAACTTGTCCCACTTGCCTTTGTACGACGCCCTCATTGAGAGCTTCCTACTGTTGAACAAGACCTTCTGGACCTGCGCTTAACACTGCAGCTCCCTGCCCCTCAGCCAAGGAGGTTCCATGCACAGAGGTGTAGTGACCTCAGATCCGGGTGGCGCAGACACCCTTGGTCCTGGGAGAGCAGGTCCAGCGATGTTGGCAACTCTATCGGGTCACTGACCAAGAGACTCAGCAGAGTTGTAAACCAATGTTGCCTCAGCCATGCTGGGGCTACCAAGATGATTGAGGCCTGGTCCTGTTTGACTTTCAAGAGGACTCTCGGACTCAATGGGGTCTGGGGGAACGCATAGCAGGCCATCCCCATCCAAGATATCTCGAAAGCGTCAGCAGTTGACCCCTGGCTCTGCACCCTGAATGAACAAAACTCTGCACACTTGTTGTTCTGATCGGATGCAAAAAGGTCCACCCACAGACAGAAGAGGGGCCTCAGCATCTCCCACTTGAGGGACTACTCATGAGTTGTGAATTTCCTGCTCAGTGAATTCACCAGGAGATTGTACTGGCCAGGAAGGTATGAAACTACCAGGTGAATCAAGTGGTGAATGCAGAAGTCCCATAGGCAGAGGGCTTCGCCGCAAAGCAGGCTGGAGCGGGTCCCCCCTGCTTCTTGATGTAATACATTGCGGCAGTGTTGTCCGTAAGTACTGACACTACTCTGCCTTTCAGCTCATGGAGAAATGCCTGACAGACCAGGCAGAGCGCTTGAAGCTCCTTCACATTGATATGCAGGCTCAACTCGCTGTCTCCCCAAAGGCCTTGGGTTGTGAGGGGACCAAGATGAGCCTCCCACCCCAAGTCCAACGCGTCCATGCCCAAAAACCTCGAGGGTTGGGGGTGGCTGTAAGGGCAGCCCCTGACACACATTCTTTTCATGGCAGCACCAGTCTAGAGAACTTAGCACACCCGAAAGGACTGTGACCATACCATTGATATTGTCTCTTGCTGGCCGGTAGACCAATACCAGTCACATCTATAGCAGGTGCAACCTCAAGCGAGCGTGACTCACCCATGGGTACACGCTGCCATGAACCCCAGCAGCTACAGGCACCAGCGAATTCAAGTGAGCAGGAACCTCTGGAAGTCCCTCGTGAGGGACCTGATACTCTTGAACTGAGAGCACAGGAGGGAAGCTCTTGCCATTTTGGAGTCCAACTGGGCACCTATAAACACTATCTTTTGAGTCAGAATGAGGGTGGACTTTTGTACATTGACCAGTAGACCGAGGCACCAAAAGGTGTTCTATACATGTTCAAGTGCTGGGTGACTTTGTCCTTCGACCAGCCACAAACCAACCAGTCATCCAGGTAGGGATACACCTGGATCTTGGAACACCTGAGGAACGCTGCAACCACTGCTAGGCACTTTGGCTATGTCCACATATACATCATTATTTCAAAATAATCCATTTCAAAATGAGTTATTTCGAAATAAAGTCCTTATTTTGAAATAAGTTAATTTGAATTAACAGTTTGTTAATTTGATAAGCGAAAGCCTGCTTTCGAAATAGCTGTTGTTTCGAAATGGTTATTTCAATATGAGGCTGTTCAGACATGTTGTTTCGAAACAGTTATTTTGAAACAATGGTGTTGTTTCGAAACAACGTGTCCGAATGCCGTTGTTTCGAAACAACTGTTTCGAAACAACAGCTATTCTGATTTGATGCAAGGTTTAACAGTTTCGAAATAATAGCCGTATACCTCTGTTGTTTCTAAATAAGAAGCCTGTGTGGACATACCCTTTGTGAAAACGCGTGGGGCAGCTGCCAGCCCAAAAGGCAGGATGGAGAACTGGAGATGGCTGCCACCCACTAAAAATTGTAGGAGCCTCCTGTGTCTGGGAATTATTGAAATATGGAAATATGCATCCTGAAGATTGAGGGCAGTGTACCGGGAGGGAATTATCGCAGAAAGGGAAATCATGTGAAAGTGTATCTTGTACAGATAACAGTTCAGACCTCTGAGGTCGAGGATGGGATAAAGACCCCCTTTTAATTTTGGGATCAAGAAATAGCAGGAATAAAAGCCTTTTCCGCAAAGCTCCTGTGGAACCTCCTATATGGCTCCTTTGTCCATCAAGGCCTGCACCTCCTGCTCCAACAGGTAATCGTGAGAAGGGTCCCTGGAGGGGGCCAGAGAATGAGGAGAGCAGCAAGGGGGAAAAGAGGAGGACTGGAGGGAGTATCCCTGAGACACTGCACAGCACCATGCATTAGAGGTGATCCAGGACCAAGCCGGATAAAAGCTGGATAGTCTGTTGACAAACGGAGGGTGCGGATCTGGAGACAATGGTACGTCATTCTCAAGCACACCTTCAAAAACCTTTCTTGGAGTTTGAAGACTTGTGCGAAGTTCCTTCAAAACGGGGAGTGGGATGATAATTACTTTTTCGGCTGTTCCGGCCACACCGAGCATTATAATTTTGCAAGTGGTGGGAAGACCTGGGCACCGGTACTGGCTTGAAGTCTCCTCATCCTTCAACCATTGACCCCCTCTGGTTTGGTAGCCTTTGACACCCCCCGGACATTAATAACTGCTCAAGGGCTGAGCTACAGATGGCCAGGGAAGTGGCAAGGTGCAAACATTGATTTCAGCCAAATATTTACCCTGCCAGCAAAACCAACAAGGCATCCCACATGTGGTAACTGTAATTGACTAGAAAAGTGGTTGATTAGAGGGACTTTAAGAGGAAAAGCAAAGAACTAATAGCCATAGGTGTGAAGGCAAATATTAAGCAATCCCAGTGGGTCTGCAAACTTGCCTAAGCATCAAGGAAGCAGGCAAAGTGGCAGAGGAAAATGGAAAGGAACCCAGTGATTTATTAGCATCAGTTTCTACCCCAGAAGCTTCTGGTGAAATTCCTAGCCTGGGATTTGGGAGACTGGAGAGACATTGTCAGGAAGCTAAAGACACTGACTGGTGCTGCTCAAAAAATTAAATCACCATGAATCACTCAGAGCAGAAGGCATTCACCTGAGAGTTGTGGAAGGCACTAACAGATGAGGAAGCTGTGCCGCTAATCCAAACATGCAATATATCATGCAAGACAGATGCTGCTTTAGGGAACTGCAGCAATGCCAGTGAGCCCCATTAAAAAACTAACTGCTCCCGGTAATCTTAAGAATTGCAGAGCAGAAAGCCAGGATTATTCAATATTCATTCCTATGCCTAGGACTGCGAGGATTCCCCATTCAAGCCTTGGATTTTGCTGCCCCTCCACAAGTTGAAATATTTGTGGAGTGGATAATGATCACTCTGTGGATGGGTGCAGGGCATAATTCACACACGGAGCAGTGGGCTTTGCCCTAGAAACTGGGTCATTTAAAGAAGCAGCTGTACAGGAAAAAGCAGATGTGGGACTTGTGTATGAGGAGTGCTGGGAGCGTGGATTTGAAAGATAATCTTTCCCAGGGAGACAGTGTTGTACCTAACCCCGCCTGAGGTCAGAGACCTGCTGTTGCAGGCACTGAGCGATAAGTAGCAGGAGATAGTCTTGCTCCTGAGGAGTCTGCAATTGACAAAGACAAGAGCAAGCTGTGGACACATCAGCCCTAGCAGACAAGAGCCAATGACTGGAAGCTGATGCTAGCTAGGGTCATTCAGCTAGAAGCAAGCCATGTATTCTGAACAAGGAGGGTGATCAACCAGGAGAACAGCTTCTGAGGTATGGGGGTGAATTCTCCATCTATTGACATTTAAAGAAAGGTCAGATGCCTCCAAAACGGGCTAGTTTAGCCCAATCACAAGGTATTGGCTGGGGGCAGTAATAGGGATGAAATCATCTGGCCCCATGCTATGTAAGAGGTCAGATTAGGTGAGTCAACTGACCCTCCTGGCCCTAGGTCTGCGACTCAGTATCAGCCGCATTCATAGGGTATGTCCACACGTCTGGAATAACACTGGTTATTTCGAAATAAAAAAGATTAGGTCCACACAACGTTTTCTCATTTCGAAATGACAGGCTCTGTCATTTTGAAATAAGAACCGCCATTTCGAAACAGCTTAAACCCCATTCATTTTGAAACGACTGTTATTTTGAAATAATGCCGTTTGGACATGTTGTTTTGAAACAACACCATTGTTTCGAAACAACTGTTTCAAAACAACGGCTGTGTTCACACACAGGGGGTTATTTTGATACAGTTGTTTCGAAACAACTTGTATCGAAATAACACCTTATTTCGAAATAACTTAATTCGAATTAACAGTTCGTTAATTCGAATTAAGGAAAAAAGCTCAAAGCGAAATAGCAGGTTCAGGCAACAGTCATGGTTGTTTCGAAACAATCATTTTGAAACAATGTTATTTCGTCCCCGCATGGGGTTTAACTTGTTTCAAAACAACACCGTTGTTTCGAAACAACGGTTCCCATTGTTTCGAAACAACCGTGTGTCATGTGAACAGGGTATTTCTTATTTCGAAACAACCTCTGTTGTTTCAAAATAAGAGTGCTGTGTGAACACAGCCAACATGTCCAAATGCCGTTATTTCTAAATAAGCATTTCAAAATAACAGCCGTTTTGATAGCAGGCTTTCCCTTAATTCGAATTAACATTTTCTTAATTCAAATTAACTTATTTCAAAATAAAAACTTTATTTTGAAATAACTTATTTCAAAATAATGATGTATGTGTGGACATAGCCATAGAATCACAGAATAGTAGGGCTGAAAGGGACCTCATGAGGTCATCCAGTCCAACCCCCTGCTAAAAGCAGGACCACTACCACTAAATCATCCCAGCCAGGGTTTTGTCTAACTGAGCCTTAAAAGTTTCCAGAGATGGAGATTTCACCACTTCCCTATGTAACCCGTTCCAGGGTTTTACCACCCTCCTAGTGAGAGAGCTTTTCCTAATATCCATCCTAGTATTCCCTAGTTGCAACTTGAAACCATGTCTCCTTGTTCTGTCCTCTGTGACCACTGAGGATAGCCTAACTCCCTTCTCTTTAGAGCATCCCTTGAAGTAGTTGACGGTTGCTAGCAAAACCCCCTTCAGTCTTCTCTTCTTCAGACTAAATAAACCTAGTTCCTTCAGTCTCTTCTCATAAGTTCTGTGCCCCAGCCCCCTAATCATTTTTGTTGCCTTCTTCTGGATTCTTTCTAATTTATCCACATCCTTTCTTTAGCAGGGAGCCCAAAACTGGACACAATACTCCAGGTTTGGCCTCACCAGCACCAAATAGAGAGGAATAATCACGTCTCTTGATCTACTGGCAGCATTCCTACTGATGCAGCCCAATGTTCCATTGGCCTTTTTGGCAACAAGGGCACACTTGTTGACTCATATCCAGCTTCCTGTCCACCATAACTCCCACATCCTTTCCTAGAGAGCTGATCAGTCCCCAGCTTGTAGCAGTACATGAGATTTTTCCATCCAAAGTGAAGGACATTGTACTTACCCTTGTTGGACCTCATGAGATTTGTTTTGGCCAAATGATCCAATATGTCTAGGTCTCCCTGAATCCTATCCCTACCCACCAGCATATCTAACATTCCCCTATCTTGGTGTCATTCATGAATTTACTGAGCATGCAATCTATCCCATCATCCAGATCATTAATGAAGATGTTGAACAAAACCCCTGGGGCACTCCTCTTGTTACTGGTTGCCAACTAGATATTGAGCTATTGATCCCTACCCACTGAGTCCACTGATCTAGCTAGCTTTCTATTCACCTTACAGTCTATTCATCCAAACCATCCTTCCTTAACTTGCAGACAAGAATGCTGTGGGAAATTGTATCCAAAGCTTTGCTAAAGTCAAGGTCTATCACATTGATGGCTATTCCCACATATACATATCCAGTCATCCCATCATAGAAGGCGATTATGTTGGTCAGGCATGATTTGCACTTGGTGAATCCATGCTGACTTTCCTGATCACCCTGTTTTCCTCCAAGTGTTTCAGAATGGATTCTTTGAGGACCTGCTCCATGATTTTTCCAAGGATTGAGGTGAGGCTCATTACTCTGTAGTTCCCTGGGTTCTCCTTTTTCCCTTTCTTGAAGATGGGTATTATATTTGCCTTTTTCCAATCATCTAGGACCTCTCCTGATGGTGACAAGTTTTCAAAGATAATGGCCGGTGGCTCTGCAAGTCACTTCAGCCAACTCTCTCAGCACCCTTGGATGCAGTTCATCTGTTCCCATAGACTTGTGCACGTCAAACTTCTCTTAGTCCCTAACCTGACCTTCCATCATCGAGGGCCTGTCTCCTTCTCCCCATTCAGTGTTGCCCAGTGCAGTAGCCTGGGAGCTGACCCTGCCTGTGAAGACTGAGGTAAAATAAGCATTGTGTATGTCAGCCTTTTCCACATCATCCACCACAAGGATACCTGTCCCATTCAGTAAAGGACCTACGTCATCACTGATCCTATTCTTGTTACTGGCATACTTGTAGAACCCCTCCCTTTTATCCTCCACATCCCTTTCTCTCTGCAACTCCAATTGCCCTTTGGCCTTTCTGATTTTATCCCTGCAGGCCTGAGCAATATCTTTATATGCCACGCTAGTCATCTGTCCAAGCCTCCAGTTCTTGTAAGCCTCCTTTTATGTTTCAGCTCACCAGAGTTCTCTGTTAAGCCATGCTGGGTACCTTCCATATTTGCTGTTCTTTCTGCACATTGGAATGGTATCTTCCTGTGCCCTTTGTAGGGTTTCTTTAAAATACAGCCAGCTCTCTTGGCCACCTTTCCCCTTCAGATTAGCCTTCTAGGGCAGTGGCTGTCAAACTGTTTTCTTTGGGACCCCTCTGCCATGCAGTGACCCCTCCACTGTGGGACGGATGGGCCACTCCCCTCCCTGGATCAGCACCAGCTGGCTGGGGAGCAAGGGGCAGCTGTCCCCCCACCCCCATGGAAGCAGTGCTGGACGGCAGGAGAGCGAAGGGAAGCCGCCTCTCCTCCTGGGTGCAGCATGGGTGCCTTGACCCAGTCGCTTTGGGTCTGTGACCCAGTACTGGGTTGTGACCCCCAACATTGATGACCAGTTTCCTAGGGGATCCTTCCCATCAGTTCTCTTTGGGAATCAAAGTCTGCTTTTCTGAAGTCCAGGGTCTGTATTCTGTTTTCCACTGTGGAGATGGGGCATAGAGCATGCACATGGTTCACCCTAGGACAGAGCAGGGAGCAGAGCTGATCTTTTCTCCTGCTGAAGAAGCTTCTCTCTCAAAAAGTTAGAGTGTGCAGTGACTGAATGAGGGATCTTGGGATGAAAAACCATGTGTCTCCGTGGCTTGAGCTACAGAACCTGGAGTGCTAAAGGGATTTAGGCACCAAATGAAGCAAAGTGATGCCTAGTGGGATTCTCAAAAGTATCTTAGGTCGCAAGAAGCTGAGCTCTCATGGATGTCTGTAAGTCACTGGTATGAGAGACGGGCAGCACAGCTGTCCTGTGGGAGACACCATTCTCTTCAACCTGGGACAAAGCCAGTGATCATTAACATGGCAGCGGAGACCAGAAAACCAGCAGATCTAATGGATTCAGACTTGGCTGGGGCTCTCCCAAGAGACTGCAGTGGAAACCTGGTGTCTGTGGGGAAAGAAGCCAGAGCCTGCTATGGATTAGAAACCAGTTAGGAGGCAGGAAACAAACAGGAGGAATAAATTTCCATCATGAAAAGAGGTGCCCTGGGGCTCAGCAGTAGGTCTGATGCCATCCAGTATAGCTAGGAATGGCCTGGAGGCAGGCTGAGGGGACTCAGGATGAGGCAGCATTTGCTGACAACAGACAATTATTTTGGCATTGCAGGTTAGGGCCTGCTGTGCAGGGCAGCTCTTGTCACTCAGGCCAAGGGCAAGAAAACACTATGCTGGGTGAGAGGAGAATTGAGTCTAACGCCAGACCTCCCTCATAGCCTGCACCAAAAGCCAAAGGGCTGCACAACCCTTGCAAAGCAGCTGGGTGGTGGCATCTGAATGATGCTGGGGTGGGAATCTCTCCTCTGTGAATTTGGTGCCCTCCGGCCACGGAGCCAGAGGCTGTCAGCATAATCCCAAGGCATGTGTGTGCACAACCCCCATCCAGCCACTTCCTGCTCTGGATCCAAAACCATCAAAGCAGTCAGCCTCACAGTGAAGGAGATGGCAGAACAGCTGTTTTAGAGAGAGGGAAACTGAGGCAAAGTGACCCATCAACACTCAGAACCTGAAACAGAACTCAGCTGTCATGCCCTGCTGCCCAAGGCATGTGTTTAGCCTCTGGGTGAGACTTCCCTCTCCCCCTGCAGCATCAAGAGCCTGCTCTTGAGTTGTTATTGATGGGCTTAGCCAAGGTCAAGGGTTCAAGACTTAGCAGTGCTAAATCAACAGTAACCTTCCAACTGACAGCTTTACAGGACAGCTCCTTTCACCAGGCTAATCCCTGGGGGGGGCAGTGTAGGAATTCCCATTGGCTGCTAAGATCCAGCTTCTATCAGGAGCCTGTGTGTCAGCTGTTCAGATTTTGGGAGCTGGAAAATCTCCTGGGCTGTTAACAGAGAGGCTGGTGGCTTGGGTAAGGTCTCTTTTATAGGCTGGTGTTTTCTTTGCCACGCTGCATCCCAGGTAAGCGCTCCCAGCTCAAGCTGTGCAATAAATCTACATGGGGCTGCAGATACCAGTCACAACTGTGATGCAAAGCCCTGGGCACTGAGAGCTGGAGCACTGAGTGTGTGGCTCCCCATCCACAGCTAGCTGAACTCCTGATAGCAGTAGTACATCTCTTATCCTCAGTCTGGTTACCCAAAGCCAGGCTGTTGGCCCAGTCAGACTGTGGGTATGATTTCTGCTGCATTGCTGTTCGTATGTGGACCAGGAATCAAGTCACCCCATTCCCACAGTGCCTTGCTCCTCAGCTGGACCCACTGAAGTTGTGATGCTGGAGTCAGCTATTCACCCCTACTGCAATTTAAAGCAGCCTTGGGGCTGCTCTGAGTTGGGCCCAGAAGTCAGCACCTCATCTGTGTCCACTCGATTAGCTTCTGTCTGGGTGGTGTTTTGAATTCTTTAGGAGGCCTTGGTGGCCACAACCAAGCCAATCTCCCGAGACCCTTGTATCCCATAGGCAGCTTTGCACTGTGTGGAGCCTGGATGATCAAAGGGCCATCAGATTGTCCCTCGTGCAACCATCAGCTGGCTGTGCCCATCACAATCAGCTGTGCCAGCTCTGCTGGGCTAAGACACCCATCCCAACTACTAATCCACAAGTGACTTGCTCTGAACAGGGCTGATGGGATTCCCTGCTGCTGGCTCTTGCTTGGGTTTGTGTCTTTTCCCTCCAGCTTCAAGGGCAGAGCAAGTGGGGGCAGATGGCTTGAGCTGCGACATTTCCTTTTATCCCCAGCCAGCCTGCGTGTCACTTTCATGTCACCTCCCTGCCACTCAAGACCAGCTGCAATGCTTGAAAGATCTGGGAGGATTTCAAGTGAGGGACGCAACTGCCTTTTCCCCTTCCTGATTTCATTTCAAAGTTGGATCTGTGAGACAGCAAGACAGGGAGAACCAAGAAGCAAGTCCATCCCGCTGTATGGGAATGTAACCACTCCTCTTTGGACCAGAGCCCAGGCTGGGAATCAGGTTACAATTTAACAATGTCTCCAAGTACCTGGTTGGATTACCTAGGCTGAACTCACTGGTATTTTGGTGTTCCCACTCCTAGCCCAAACTGGGAATTGCAGAGACGATATCAGCATAGGACTAGATGTGAGAACTAGCATGCATCTGTGGGCTGTGACTGTGATGGAGTGTAAGAGGGGAATGTTTCCATGAGGATATGAGCCTGAGAGAATGTTACGCTCACAAATTCTGCCTGCAGTCAAGCTCCATCCAAAACCTGTGTCCCGCCCACATGAGCTCTGCTCACACTGGGCAACAAATGAGATTTGAAATGAGACACCAAGACTAGTAAAATGTGCACCCCTTTAAAATACCCCCCTGATATGCTTTAGTTATCAGGGACATAGTTAATAGTGTTGGCACTGGAACCTCCATTATTAGGTTTCAGAATCAACACCCCATTGGACTTAATGAGGACAGCTTACAGTGCTCTTATCTATTGTTTAAGGCTCTCTGGCTAAGTCTACACTACAAAAGTTAGTTCGAGTTAACAAAGCTGAACTAATAAGTTTGACCTTAATTCAAACTTAACCTGACCTTAGTAAACTGAATTAACAAAGTGCACTAATTCGACTTAATCATTAAGTCAAATTAGGCTATGTCTACACTGATGGCGGCAAAATCACTGCCGTCAGCCCAGCATTCCAGAGCGCTTAGCAGTGAGTCTGAACTTGCTGCTGCAATCCCCGAAGATGGTGCCAGCAGTCTTGGCTCCCAGGAGACATAGGGGAAAGCCAGCTGCAAGGGATTTGCAGTCGGCTTTCACCAGTGTGTCTTGGCAGCTTTGAAAATTGCTGGTATTTACATGAGGCATTTTACATCCCTTGCATAAATGCTGGTTGACTGCCACCGAGAAAAGCCCTAAGTGTGCACTAGGGCTTAGTGCACTTTGTTAATTCGAGTTAACTGATCTAATTCGAATTTATTTAGTTGCAATTAAAATTTAATCCTGGTCTACACTGCCCTTAGTTTGAACTAAGAATCGAACTAAGTGCTTAGTTCAAATTAAATGCAGGTGTTCCTCATTCGAACTAAACTTTCATTATTTCGAATTAAAGAATTTCTTAATCTGAACTAGTGAAAGTCTATGGTGGACAGGGACTAAGGTAGTTTGAATTAAGACTCCTTAATTCTAACTAACTTGCCAGTGTAGATGCATCCTCTGTGATCACAGGCAGCAATCGTGGCACCAGTTACATCCAGGTCACATTTCAATGTCTTTCTTTGAATCTGTAGCGGCAAGAAAACACAGTACATTTTGTTTTCAATGAAAGTTTAAGTTATGTGGCACAAGATGGAAGACAGCAGCTTTCCCAGATTCCAGGAACTGGTCCCATCTGACCTGTGTGTGTGTTCCTAAATGTGTATGCATTAATAGGGAAAGGAAATGCGGGTGTATACAATGAGTGAAAAAACACCAGAGGGTAATTGAGAGGGTGAACAAGCTAAACTGTCATTGAAACAAGTTAAAACAATCACCAGTTCCATTTCGAAAGGCTTGTTCCATCTGTTCCTATCTGTGATTAATGCTAATACCCCATCAGCGGAGCTGGACAGTTTGAATCAGTTCAGGGCAAAGCAACTGACAAGATTTCCTCTGAGAAATACCCTTAACAAGCCCCGCTCCCCACCCACGGTGCCCTCAGCCACTCACTGCACTCTGTGCTCATTAACTAACGTGGCCAGGAACATGAATCACCCCCAACTCCCTGCTGCCTGAGAATAAATCTCCATATCCCCAGCTGTCCTCAGCTGCCCAAAGCCTGAACAAGTGGGGAGTGCAGCAGAGAAAGGGGAGATGCGGCCTACGCTGAATGTAAGCCAGCCTGTTCTTGCCAGCCTTGATTTGGAAACACACTGTGCTGGACAAAGGCTCTCACTGGAAGGCTTCACTTAAATACTGCTGCATCTGATCCACTCATGCAATCCCAGGTTCGGGAAAGGAAGCACTGCATGGTGCTGGGGTGTTGACTTGCCACGAAGGGGGCTGTGAAGATGGGCCTGGATGTCAGCAAACAAGGGACAGAAAACCCTGTTTGTTGGGAATGAGTTGCTCCAAGAGCTCACCCACCTTCCACTATCTTTGCTTTATCTTCTGCTTTCTTTGGAACCCAGCTGGGCTCTGAGCACATCTGGTGACCTCAGGGGGGACACCTGCTGTGCATGTGCTCATGGGGAGCAAACTTCTCACACAGAGTAACTCCAGAGCAGACAGCACCATGAGACTTGGCCCCTGCCTGAGGAATTCA
Source organism: Podocnemis expansa (assembly GCA_007922195.1). Taxonomy (NCBI): domain Eukaryota; kingdom Metazoa; phylum Chordata; order Testudines; family Podocnemididae; genus Podocnemis; species Podocnemis expansa. The sequence continues at coordinate 6,936,315 of ML681978.1, forward strand.
CAATTTACAGAGGCAAGGCAGACACGGGAAGAAGATGCACCCAGAGGCAGAATGAACCAAAAGGCAGAGGATCCACTGGGGGAGTCTAAGGTGGAGGTGTGGACTCAAAGGGCCCATTTAGAATAGGAGTAGGAGTTGATGTGGAAGAAAGCCAAGGGGTGGGAGAAACTGGTTGGTTACAATGATGTAGTTGTTTACAACGGTGGGTTACTTACCAGTAAAAAAACAACAAGGAGTTGTGTGGCACTTTAAGACTAACAGATTTATTTTTTGCATGAGCTTTCGTGGGAGAAGATCTCACTTCCTCAGATGCTTCGAAGATGGGTGAACTTACAGAAAGGAATGAAACTAAATGCAAGGGGGTGTAAAACATAGGATCAGGTCATAAAGTAACAGCAAATCAGAGCCGTTTACAGGCTCAAACCATGGGAAGCCTGAAGTCAAATTACCCTTTGTAATGGGAAAAGAATCCATAGTCTCGACTGAGTCCTGCTTTCACAGAATTTAGCTTGCATATTAATTCGAGTTCAGCTGTTTCTCTTTGAAGTCTTGATGTCCCAGGTACAGCTCTAATAACAGTCGTTAACAAATCCATCATCGAGTTATTAGGAAGATGGAAGTGCTCAGCAACTGGTTTCTTTGTTCTTTGATTTCTGATATCAGTTCTGTGCTCATTCAGTCTCTTACGGAGCGATCATCCTGTTTGTCCAATATATAAGGTGTTGGGGCATTTCTTGCACATGACGGCATAGACCACATTAGTAGATGAGCAGGTAAATGAGCCTTTGATGGAGTAGCAGGCTTGATTAGGACCTATGATGGTGTCTGTTGTGTAGATATGTGGGCAGACTTGGCAGCGTGGTTTTTTGCAGGGGTGTGTGCCTGCTTCAATGTTCCTGTTGTTAGATCTGTAGTTGCTGGTGAGTATCTGTTTAAGATTAGGGGGCTGCCTATGAGCAAGGAGTGGTCTGTCTCCTAATGCTTGAGAGAGAGAGAGGGATCATCTTTCAGAATAGGCTGTAGGTCCTTAATGATCTTTTGCAGAGGTCTGACTTGAGGGTTGTATGTGGTGACTAGTGGTGGTCTGTTGCTTTCTTTCTTGGGTCTCTCCTGTAGTAGATGACTTCGGGGAACCCGTCTAGCTCTGTCAATTTGTTTTCTTACTTCCCCAGGTGGGTACTGTAGTTTCAAGAATGCTTGATAGAGATCCTCAAGATGTCTGTCCCTGTCTGAGGGATCAGAGCAGATGCGGTTATATCTTAGGGCTTGGCTGTAGACAATGGATCGTGTGGTGTGTTTAGGATGGAAGCTCGAAGGATGTAGGTAACTATACCGATCAGTAGGTTTTCGGTATAGGGTGGTGGTGATGTGTCTATCCCTGATTTGTACTGTAGTGTCAAGAAAGTGGATCTCCTGTGTGGAGTGTTCCAGGCTCAATTTGATGGTGTCGTGGAAATTATTGAAATCTCTGTGAAAATCTTCAAGAGCATCCCTGCCATGTGTCCAGATGATAAAGATGTCTTGCTGTTACTTTATGACCTGATCCTATGTTTTACACCCCCTTGCATTTAGTTTCATTCCTTTCTGTAAGTTCACCCATCTTCGAAGCATCTGAGGAAGTGGGATCTTCTCCCACGAAAGCTCATGCAAAAAATAAATCTGTTAGTCTTAAAGTGCAACACAACTCCTTGTTGTTTTTTTACTGGACTAGACTAACACGGCTATCCCTTCTGAAATACTTACCAGTAACTGTCCTTCTTCGAGATGGGCTGCTCACATATATTCAGATACAAGTGTCTATGTGCCACAGTGCATGGTAGCTCAGAGAGTCTTTAGCCTTAGCCTGTCAGGTCAGGGAACACAGCCAACGCCCCCTCTATGCCGCAACCACGGCTATATAGGTGACCATGACCCTGACCCTCCCAGTCCCTTATACCATCGCACCCTGGAAATTCTGTATACCCCTTTGTGGAAAGGGACAGATACTTTGGCTGGTGGGACACTGTTCCCTACATCAAAGAGGGGGTTAGTTTCCTCCTGGACCACCCCCAGTTCTATATTCAAATTTGCTGCTATGCAGCGGAGTAAGTCCTGCTGGGCGCGAGAATCATCTTTATAGGCTAGAGGCCTTTGGAAGGGTTGTTCATCTGGAGAGGAGGACAAAGGGCCCTGAAATCTACTATGCTGAGTAGAGTCGAGATCGGGCTCATCATTGGAAATGTCTGGGGAATCCGGAGTCTGAGGCGGAGATGGTATCGAACGGTGCCGTGAGGTTGAGCTGTCGTCAGCCGTCGTATCTAGCCATGCATGTGACCAATTGTTAAAAGAAATTATGGCTGCAGCGAAGAACAGCCCCTGCTTCACTCAGAGGTCTTAGCAGTACCGGAGGAGCTGGGCCATGGTGTTCGTAGTGGAGCCAACAGGGTTGTCTTGCTCTGTGGCATGGGGAGCGCTTTTGACGTTGTTTTCCAGACTGTTATCCATCTCCTGAGACAGGTTTGGAAGAAGTGGAGAAGCAGGCAGAGGCTGGGGATGATGAAGAGGACAAGCTGGACCTCCGTCTTCCAGAGCCGTGGGAGCACAGTACTGAAGGTTCACCGGACAAGCTTGGAGAGGAGGAAGCCTCGAAGCAGTCATCAGCCCCGTTCTGCAGTGCCAGTGGAGGGCTGGATGGTACCAGGCTTGAGGATGGTACCGATCCCTGTGTCAACCGCTTTGTGGGTATCAAAGCTGGCGTCATCTTCGACCTGGCTTTCTTTGGCACCAGGTCTCGGGACCAAGCCCATGTCTTTGCAGGGGCCCATGGCATCAACGATACTGAAGACAGTCCTGATCCCAGTTCACTAGAGGGGGGATCTGGCAACTGAGGTGGATGGTGCCATGGCAGTACCGAAGAGGAAGCCGACCAGGGCTTTGGACTCTGTGCCAGAGGGCGGTGCTGAGACTCTGGTGCAGGAGTTGCTCGGGGTGCCAGTGAAGCACTAGTGGCTTGGGCGGCATCAGAGGCAGGGTGCTGTTCTTGGCAAGAGTACGTAAGTGCTGCTCTCTGTCTCTGCGAGTCCTCCACTTAAAGCACTGGCAAATAGAGCAGTTCATGTCGAGGTGCGACTCACCCAGGCACACAAGGCATTTCTTGTGAGGATCGTTCAGTGGAAAAGCTTTGGAACATGCTGGACATGGTTTAAAGCCTAGCATTTTAATTTCACGCAAAAGAAAGACAGGCACTTGCTTCTGCAAGTTTTGGCTAATCTGAAACTGTTGCTGAGGGTGGAAAAAGGAACTGGGAGGGTCAGGGTTACAGTCACTTATATAGCCACAGTTGTGGCACTGAGGGGGCATTGGCTATGTGCCCTGACCTGACAGGCTAAGGCTAAAGACTCTCCGAGCTACCATGCGCTGCATCACATAGACATCTGTAATTGAATGATGTGAGCAGCACTCGAAGAAGAGCCTAATTTCTTCAGTTAAACCCTGTGCACAAGATATCAATTCAGTGACTGTCTAGTTTGACACATCTGTTTTGCTATTGTTGAGATTGCTGGAGACAAAGTCTGGCGCTGGCACTGCATTTCTTAAAAGACTGGTTTTTGGGACAAGTTTTTTTGGATTAATTTGAACTCAGTCTAAGGAACAGATTTGCTGGCAAATGCTCAGAAAATTCACTCCATGCCCCAAGATCCAGTGCTGCAAGCGTGAGGTGGTCACACTGTTCTTCATCGCAAAGAGCTGAAATGGGTGCTTGAAGTGTGCCTCTCACTTTGCCCAGACCCACCAACATGCTCTGGCTCCAGATCATGTCAGCTGTGACTGGGGCCCAGAATCCAGGGGGCAGGATGTCGCTTGGTGGAGGTGCTCATGGAATGGATGGCAGAGGAGATTTGGGCTGCTGCTGAGACTCCCATGAGCATCACACAAGAAAAAATTTCAAAGGGTCTCCTGGTGAGCCCACAGGAGTGGGGGTGGCCTGCATAAGAGGCCACTTCGGAGAATCAAAGAATGGTATGGCCGGAGGGGAGCTCTGTTGGCATCTAGTCCAGTTTTCTGTGCTGAAGCGAGGGCCAAAGAGGCCTGTTTAGAACAGGGAGCCCATGCTGAACAGAGCCAAGGGGTGGGAGAAACGGGCACTGTCTGGTTATAATCATTAATGATGTAGCATGATTACAACCCAATTTCCTCACTGCACAAGATTTCAATTCATAGACTGGCCCGTTGGACAAGTCTGGTTGTCAAGATCGCTGGAGACAAAGACAAACTGTTATCTAGCGCAATCCCGAAGATTGTTTGCCTATGGGCTAGTGTGACCTTTGGTTTGGTGGGTACCTGGAGATGCATCCTTTCTTCACAGCTCCTGTTAAACAGACTGTGATGGGAGTCTTTCCTTGTTTTGCGATCCAGATGGGCGGATACCTCCAGGTAGTTTGGCTCTGCCTGATTTTCTGCCTCACTCCCTCTGTACTCTGCCAGACTAGCTACCTCAACTACTTCTCCCCCCAGGGCTGCTGAAAGCCCAAAGTGGTGCAAAAGGTCATTCAATCTGGACACCCAGCGCTGCAGGCTGCTGCCATTCACTAGTGGCACTAACCTGATCACAGCATGGAGAGGTAGATTGCGCCAGAGACCAAACAGCCCCTTTCCAAGCCACTGCTGATCAGGTAAGGGCAGCCAACAAGGAGGATCTGTTTCCTGAAAACACCCTTCTGACAGCTGCCATGTCTGAGTACAACACACACCCTGATAAGGTCACCTTGGACAGCCCTGGGTGCCCCATTTTCTGCTTCCTTGCAGGGCCCACCCAGCTCACTGCAGCAAGTGCTGCCACCATATGTTCCCCATCTCTGAGGTCTCAGTGCCATCCTGAGAGCGAGGCACCCTCAGGTTACGGCCATCCCACAGCTGAGCTAACCACCACCACGAGAGCAAGGGCCCATCGCCGATTCTCCCATCACTACAAATGATGGACTGAGCCGTCATCGCCCTGCAGGAAAACAGCTGGGAACACACAGTGGTAGCCCCGCGCCAGGGCCAGGAGCACCTGTTCAAGCCAGGGTTGGATAGTGAGGGTCATTCACAGGGGAACAAAAAGCCCCTTCGGAAGAGATTTGCCGCCAAGCAAATAATGTGTCCTTGTTCTCCTGGGTGGTGGCGGGAGGGAAAGAACCCAGCCTTGGCGCTGGCCAGTCGGAGTCCTCCTCGGCTGGATTTTGTTTATTCAGATGCGACTGCCCATTTCTTGCAACATGAGCTGGACCTGAAAGAATGAAGCCAGAGGGGGGTTTTGGCTAGGGGTGAAAGGCAGAGAGAAGACTAGTGAGGGAAGCAGCAAGTGCCTCCGCCAGTATACCCAGCACCTGCCAGGCAGGGATTGACAAATGGGATTCACCTGTTCTACCAGCGCCACTGGTTCTGCAACATTGCACAGCGTAGGTGTGTAACACTGTCCCCTGCTGGGTATGCTGTTTCACACGTGTGGGGAGTGGGAGGCTAGATTCAGGTCAGGATGATGGAGGCAACCATGAGCTTCCCATTCTGCCCAGGACTCTGTAGCCGGCTGGCACAAGCCCACATATGGCTGGGAGAGACACTGCCAAGGTGGGTCAGGCGGTGCTGTTTCTATGCACTGTGGGCTGCCTGTGCCAGTTCCCCGAAGCTGGCCAGGATGGTGAATGCTCTGAGTAGGGCGGGGTGCCAGCCCATGTCATGAGTAGCAGTGGGGAAAACTTGACCTAGAGCTCCCACTGGGCTCTGTCCCATGCCAGCTGTTCCTGATTTACACCCATGTGAGCCAGGGAGAATTAGGCCCAGCTCAGGCAGGGCATGCAGTCTGAGCCATTGTGCTGGTATCAAGCCACTGGCAGCTGATTGCTGTGGATGGGTGGACACCCATATGAATGGGGGCAGAAACTGTTCTGGTGGCTCTGATTCCCATGAGGTAAGTTACACAGCAAGTACAGCAAGCCTAGCAAGAAGGTTCTGAGCAGGGTAACTTCCCCTCCTTTGGGAGTCTATGGGGACTGAGTCCAGCCACTAGCCACGAAGCCCGCTGGAGCCATGCTCGCTTACACCATGGTAGGACTTGGCCCCCAAAGTGATGGGAGTGGTGCTGATGTGAGTGTGGGGGGTGCCTTGTCTTACCCCCCATTCAGCTAAAGCAATACTTAGCTCTTATCTAGTGTTTCCCCTCTGTGGCTCTTCAAGCATGTCACATCATTGTCCCCATTTCACACATGTGGCACGTGAGGCACCGGAAGGTGACTTGTCCAAGGTCTCCCAGTCAGTCAGTGGCAGAGCCAGGACAATAATCCAGGCCTTGAGTGCCATTCCAGTGTTCCAGCACCCAGTCAGTAGCCACTCCACTGCTCCTTGGGCACCTCAGTTACAGTCGTGTCACACCCTGCACAACATCAAGACATGATGTTGCCACTTACACCCATTTCCTGACCTGCTCACCTCACTGCTAGATTTAGCCCCATGACTTGGGCCTGATTCTGCCCAGTGCAAATCTGGAGCAACTCTGCTGAAATCAAGGGGTTTGTGCCAGCATCCCAGAGCTGTTTCCAATGGGCTGCATTTGGCTGGGGGCTACGGAGAAGGGGTGCATGCTGCCCAGTGTGTGCAGTGGATTTTGTGTTTGTGGACAGTGCAGATAGCGTGGGTGTCAGGCAGAGGGTGCATGGATTCCCCCTGCACTCAGCATGGATTCCCCCTTCACTCAGCATTTCACACTCGGTATCTCTGTTGACTCCAGAGGAGTTTACTCCCGGTTTACATCAGGGCCAGTGAGAGCCACTCAGGGTGGGACAGCTGCTTTCCCTTCACTCCTAAATAAAGAGGATTTAGACTGCTGGCTCCTGCACAGGAGTTTTGGGGGAGTCCCAGCATTGCCAAGGTTCAGACAAGGGCCCCACACTTGCTTTGTCCTCGCTACGCCAATATCCAAGCCAAGAAGCAGCCCCAGATTCAGGAAAGCCACCCACAGACTGCCTCAACTCAATGGCTGCCAGGTTCAGGAAGGGCAAATAAAGGCAGGAGGAGGTGGGAGGGAAGCAAGCTCTCCTGAATGATGAGAAAGCAAACAGGAAGAGTGATAGGCACAAGCCTGGCTAATCCGTCCATTACAACAACAGGCACATTGGTGCTTTCCAATCCTAGCTTCCCACTGAAAGGCAAGGCCCTACATGTAGGAGAATTGCCAAATCTCAGAACAAGGTGCAGTCCATCCAGACACGGATCTAGGGAGTGCATTTAACAAGAAGCCCAGCAAAGTCAGACTGTTAACGCCCAGTTAAGGAGTGTATAGGTACAACCTGATTTTTCCATGCACTGTGACTTCAAGTTTTCTGCCTAGCTGGCTTTGCAGCTGTCATCTTGTGTTTCATTGTGGAAGCAGCATGTTAGTGTGAGTCACAAACACTGTGCTCTCTTCTGTAGACTGCATTTTATGCTTTCTTGTTTTGTTGTTTTCCCTTCATTTACAGTAAGAAAATGGTCAAAAAGAAGACTGAGTGTATTGCTTGCAGTGATAGAAAATATCAAATACTTAAGGGCTCTTTAAACTGTCAGAGAATGGCAGAACAGGAACCAACGGCTGGAAGCTGAAGCCAGACAAATTCAGAGTAGAAAGTAGGCACCAGTTTCTAAAAATGAGGGTGATTAGAACAAGCTACAAAGGCAAGCAATGGATTTGCCACCTTGGTGGCTGCAAATTAGGATTGGATGCCATTGTGAAAGACACTTCTGTCAAACATGGCAAAGCTGGCCCAACACAGGGATAACTGCTCTAAATGTAATGGCTTGTGAGACACGGGAGGTCTGGCTAGATGATCTATGAATTGAGGAATAAACATTTCTCCAGCTACAAGGAAATAGGTGCTTTCTGTGTATGGAGAAAAAGTGCTAAATCCCATTTAGCAGGCTCAGAGGTTGGGTGCACATGAACAGAGGGAACACAGATCAGCCCGGAGAGAATCAAAACCATGATCCAGCTTGATTCTCCTCTCACTGACTCATAGGCTATGTCCACACACAAGCCATAAAATTGATTTAACTGAAATCGATTTAAGTTAAATCAATATACAATCATTAAATCATTTTACTTAAATTGATTTAACAGGTCCAAACCAAAAACCCAAATCGAACTAGCATGTCCAGGGACAGGATTTGCTAGTTGGATTTAGAAGACAGGCACCAGGAGAGCCAGTGGCAGGGGGGAAAAAATCCTCCGTTGGTTCTGGGCTCCTGGAGCCCAGCGGGGGAAAAGACATCCCCCCAGACTGGCTGCAGCCTTGCAGCTCAGCAAGCCAAGGGGGAGATGGGACCCCTATGCCCAGCTTCCCCCACCCTCTGCTAGCTGGGCAGTGGGGGAAGGAATCCCTGCACGCCCAGCTTCCCCCCATGTGAACTGGCTTCCTTCTCGCATGGGGGAAAGCCAGGCACATGGGGATCCCTTCCCCCTCTGCCCAGCTCCTGAAGCTGGGTAGGAGGGTGTTACCCCCACCACTGGCCCAGCCAGCAGGAGCAAGGGTGGAGACCCCTTGCAGCCCCCCTTCCTTCCTAGCCAGAGTGCTGATCCACTCCCTGGCCAGGGTACTGGGGGAGACCTTCCTTCCAAGGTGCCATGAACCCTGGGAGGAAGGTCAGACATCTTATATTGTTATATCAGTGTAACAGGTCCACAGAGGGCTATATCAAAATGACTTTTGATATAACCCTCATTTCAATATAATACTAGTTTTTTATTATATTGAAATAATTTTCCTTATTTTGAAATAAGGGAGCTTCTTATTTTAAAATAAGAAAATGTCATGTGGACCTAAACTTTTTAAAATAGAAATAACCAGTGTTATTTCAATTTAAAACCTGTGTGTGGACATACCCATAGACTCTTCAGGTCAGAAGAGATCAGTGTGATAATCCAGTCCAGTGGTTCCCAAGCTGGGGTCTGGGGACGTCCAGGGATCCACAGACATGTTGCGGGGGTCCACGGAGCCTCTCCCTACCAGGGCTGGAATCCAGCTGCAGCCCCAATGCTCCCCACCAGGGCTGCCTCTCCCCGCCCATGGTGGGATCCCGACAGGGAGATGGGGCTATGTTTGCTCCCTGGGAGGGCAAGAGGAGGGGGCCATAGCCGCTGTGGCTCAGCTCCTCAGTGGCACAGGCCATGGTGGTAGCATTGCCACTTGCTGGCTGTCCCAGCGGCACCACCAGAGTGGCACGGGCCAGAGTCTGCCTGCGCAGGTCAGATTACATAATCAGCCAGGGGGTCACAAAGATTTTTTTTGTTAAAAAGGGGGCCCTAGCCTGAAAAAGGTTGCAAACCACCGATCTAGTCTAACCTCCTGCATCATGCAGGCCATAAAACGTCACCCACTTGCTCCTGCAGTAAGCCTCTAATCTATGACTGAATTCTTAAAGTCCTCAAATCATGACATCAGCTTCTCAACAGGGCAACCCAGACCACCTGATTTCAGTGGCATTATTGTGGGTTGACAGCAAGTATGTCTTTGACAGGGAACCAGGCCCTCACAGAGGGACCCTTGATTAGCAAGGAAATAGCTGGTGTTCTGAGCCAGCCAGTGCCAAGAATCATCTGCATTCAGATTCCCAGAGCTCTAGACTCCAATCCTTACACAGCTGAGCAAGAGCTGTGAGCCCCAAGGGCCTTCTGGGTACTGGATGCATCAAGGAGCCTGTGAAGTCAGTGCTGTACTGAATCCTAGGAAAAGATGGCACAGTGATTCACATCTTCCAGCCTTTCAGGCTGTGAACCCAAGTGAGATTTCCAGCTCAGATGGAGATGGGAAGAACGGTTGGTTTCTCACCAGTAACCGTCTTTCTTCGAGATGGGCTACTCACATACATTCAGTTACAGGTGTCTACATGCCGCAGAGCACGGTAGCTCAGAAAGTCTTTAGCATCAGCTTGTCAGGTCAGGGTGCATGGCCAACACCCCCTCCACGCCGCAACCATGGCTATATAGGTGACCGTGACCCTGACCCTCCCAGTCCCATATACCTTTCCCAACTCCGTTAGCAGGGATGGTGGGAGGGACCCGAATGTATGTGAGCAGCCTATCTCGAAGAAGGACAGTTACTGGTGAGCAACCAAACGTTCTCCTTCGAGCATTGCTCACATCATTCAGTTACAGGTGACTGCTAGCCATATCCAAGGATAGTGGGAGGAGTTACAGTCTACCCACACTGAGTACAGCTCTGCCCACAGTGGCATCATCCCTAGCCTGTTGGGCAATGGCATAGTGCATTGTGAAGGTATGTATTGATGACCATGTAGTGGCCCTGTAGATCTCTTGGATCGGGACCTTAGCGAGGAAGGCCATGGAAGACGCCTGAGCTCTGCTAGAGTGGGCTCTCACAGTCTCTGGGAGAGGCGTGTTTGATCTTCCGTAGCAGTCTTTAATGCAGTTCACAATCCATTTTGAGATGCATTGGGAGGATACTGGAAAGCCTCTCATGCATTCAGCGACCGCCACAAACAATTGGGAGGTCTTGCGGAAAGATCGTGTGCGCTCGATATAGATTAGGAGCTCTTTCCTCACATCCAGGTGTGCCACCGTCTCTGGTTTTCTGTCACCTGAGGGTCTGGATAGAAGATCAGCAGGCAGATTTCTTGATTCATGTGGAAGGGGGTGTCAACCTTGGGCAAGAATGAGGGGTAGTGACGCAGCACCACCTTTTCTGGGAAGAAAACCATATATGGAGGTTCAGAGGACAGAGCTTGTAGCTCTGAGACCCTTCTGGCTGAGGTAATTGCTACCAGGAAAGCCACCTTCCAGGACAGTATGAGCAGAGTGGCTGAGTCCAAGGCCTCTTACAGTGGTTCTGTCAGAGCCCACAGCACAACGTTCAAATCCCACTGTGGAGTGGGTTTACAGGTGTGGGGAAACAGTTTTTCCACTGCTTTCAGGAATCTATGACAGATGGGGTGTGAAAAGAGTGGAGCCCTGTCTACTCTTTGGTGAAAAGCTGAAATTGCCACCAAGTGGACTTTTAATGAGGACAGGGATAGGCCTTTCCCTCTTAAATTAAGAAGGTAGTCCAAAGTTGCCTGAATTGGTGCGGAGGTAAGGTCTACATCTTTGTCACAGCACCAAGTGGAAAAGTGGTTCCATTTTGCCATGTAGGTGGACCTGGTGGAGGGTTCTCTGCTACCAACCAGGGCCTTCTTAACCCTATCCGAGCAGCACCTCTCTTGCTTGCTGAGCCAGAGAGCATCCAGGCTGTCAGGTGCAGGAGGCCTGAGTTTGGGTGCTGAAGGCAGCTCGAGTCCTAGGTCAGGAGGTCCGCCCACTGTGGGAGGTGGAGCGGGGTCCTCACGGACATGTCCTGTAGGAGGGGAAACCAGTCTTGTCTGGGCCAGTCCGGGGCTATCAGAATGATGTGTGCCTCGTCTGCAAGGACCTTCAACAGCACCCAGTGGATCAAGGGGAATGGAGGGAAGGCATATATTAGGGCCCCTAACCGATTGAGGAGGAAGGCATCGCTGAGTGAACCCTCCTCCTGACCCCGAAGGGGACAGAGCCGGGGATATTTGCAGTTCTGCCCTGTGGCTAAGAGGTTGATTTGAGGGGTTCCCCATCTGTTTGTCAGCAGGGAGAAAACCTTGTTGTGGATGGACCACTCGTGATTTGCCAGGGGTTTCCTGCTGAGTGAGTCCGCTATGCTGTTGTCTACCCCGGGTAAGTGGGAGGCAGTCGGCATGAAGTGATGGTCCATCACTAATTGCCAAAGCTTGGTCGCTTCCTTACATAGAGCCGAGGAGCGGACTCCCCCTTGATGGTTCGTGCAGAATACTGCCGCTGTATTGTCTGAGGGGATTTGGACCACCCTGCCTTGGATCTGGTCTAGGAAGGTCATGCCAGCCAGCCTGATAGCCTGGAGGTCCTTCACGCTTATGTGGAAGAGACTGTCCTGAGGATTCCAAACACCTTGCGTGAAGAGGCCCCCGGACAGGTGGGCTCCCCAGCCCGAGTCAAACGCATCCATTATCAGGGTCATTGAGGGCTTGGACTCCCTGAATGGAATTCCCCCCATCGCAAAGTTGGCGTCCTTCCAGATTTGGAGGCACTCCAGGGCATATTGACAGACTGAGAGTACCTTGTGCAGGCGGTCCCTTCCTGGTCGGAAGCTTGTGGCAAACCAGAGCTGGAATGGTCTCATCCGCAGGCGGGCTGTTCAGATTACCAACATGGCCGCTACCATGTGTCCCAAGATCTGCGTGCACCAGCGTGCTGTGGTCAGCCTGGGTGCCTGGAGCTCTGTGATGATTTTGCAGATGGACTGAAATCTTGACAGGGATAAGGACATGGTGCCCTGTCGGGCATTTAAATGTGCCCCAATTAATTCTATGTCCTGAGTGGGGCAAAGCTTTGACTTCTCTCAGTGTATGCAGAAGCCCAGGAACTAGCACAGGTTCATTACCAGGTCAACGTGGTTTTGTACCTGTCGACTTGACTTGCCCACTATGAGCCAATCGTCTAGGTAAGGGTAGATTTTTATGCCCCTCCTGCGTAGGAAAGCTGTGACTGGTGTGACACACTTTGTGAACACCCTGGGAGCTAGTGATAACCCAAAGAGGAGGGCGGTGAACTGATAGTGGTGTTGTGCCACCACGAATCTGAGAAAACGTCTGTGATGGGGTCAAGGGCTGCAAACCAAACTCCTGGGGACAGAGAGGGGATAATCTGGGGTAGGGAGACCATGTGGAATTTTATTTTCTTTATGTGTTTGTTGAGTGCTCTGAGGTCTACAATGGGTCTTAGGTCCCTGTTGGGCTTGGGTACTAGGAAGTAGTGGGAATAGAACCCTTTGCGACGCTCTCTATTGGGAACCTTTTCTATGGCTCCAAGGGAGAGTAGCTTCTGGAATTCGACCTTGAGCTTGCCCAGCAGATCTGGGTTTTCTGGTATTGTGGGAGGGGGCAGTTTCCTGTCCCGAGGGATTGAAAGGAACTGGATGCGGTATCCTCTCGCTACTGTGTTGAGGACCCACTGATCTGACGTGACATGGGTCCATCGTGGGGCGAGTGGCGGAGGCGGTGGGGGGTGAACAGGGGTTCTGGAACGCTGCCCTCTGAGGGACCATCCAAAACTCTGTTTGCAGCCCAAAGAGCAGTCCAATCCCTGTCTGCTCAGCTTACCCCCTTTACCTGATTGGCCCTTATCTTTGTCCAGGTCCCCAAGATGGCGCTGGGGAAACTGGATGGATCTCGGGAACTGGGTCTGCAGTTGCAGCTACTTTTTCAGTTGCTGTAACTGTTGCTGTAGCTGCTGATGCGACCTCGAGCAGCGCCTAACAGATTGAGGAATGTAAACTCCGAGGGACAGAAGTGTAGCCCTCGAGTCCTTCATGCCATGCAGCTTTGCATCTGTGGAAGATGCAAAGAGGTTGGGACCCTCAAAAGGAAGATCCTGGATAATCTGTTGCATCTGCATGGAAAGGCCAGAGTTTTGGAGTCAGGCCAAGCAGTGCATAACGACTGCCGATGCCATTATACTTGCTGCTGTATCCACTGCGTCCTAGGTTGCCGCGAGCGCATCCCTGGATGCTCTCTTTCCTTCATCCAGCATTGTCTCAAAGTCTCTCAGACGCTCCTCGGAGACAGCTGAACAGAGATTTTGTAGAGCCTCCCACAAGTTGAAGATGTAGTGCGTCATCAGGGCTGAGTGATTTGAGATACGCAGCTGTAGGGCGGCAGAGGAGTAAACTTTCCTGCTCAATAGGTCAAGCTTCCTCGCCTCTCTGTTCTTGGGCGTAGAGCTCAGCTGGCCCTGTCTCTCCTTTTGGTTGACCGCGTCGACCACCAGGGATCCTGGGGCCGGGTGGTGGAACAGGAATGGGAATCCTTCCAGGGAGACAGAGTATTTCTTGTCCTCCACTTTAGGCACTGGTGGAATCAAGGAAGGCGTTTGCCAGTGTTCTTGGATGATACAAAACACCCCAGAGTGTACGGGAATCACGACCTTAGCCGGTGGGGCTCTAAGTGACGCGTCAAATAGGGAATCATCTTCCACTTGGATCACCCCCAGCTTCAGCTTCAGATTTGCTGCCATGCAGCGAAGGAGGTTCTGCTCGAAGCGGGGATCTCCTTCACGGTTGGCGGACATGTCAATTAGGTGCTCGCTGGATGACGAGGATGATTGAGCCCTTGATCTGCTAGGTTGAGTAGAATCAGGGTTTGGCTCATTGTTGGAGAAATCCGAGGACTCCAGCACCAGTGATCGGGCATAACGGAAGGACGCATTGTCTGCTGTCGCGTTCAGCCAGTCAAGGGTCCACTCGTTGTGCGGTGACCTCGACGGCAGCACAGGCACTATAGGTGGAGCAGAGACCTCTCCCAAGGAGCGTATTCCCCTCGAGCTCGGTGATACAGAGCTCTTTCGAAGCCACTTTCTTGGATGCTCCTCCGGGGGCGGGGGGGGAGAAAAATCTTCAGAGGAAGATCTGGACGACCTCTCCCCGACATCTGGCAGTCCAGTACCGAGAGTTCTTTGGAGGAGCAATGAGGTGGAGCTGCAGTACTTGGGCCCAGTGCCGGGTTTGACCGTACCAGATTGGAGAAGGGTGGAGAGGCCTGCAACAGTTCCAGTATCGGTGCAGGTGTTGTCGGTCCCGAGTTAGAGGGTACCGGAAGTGATGGCACTGGAAGCGGTGGTATCAGCAACAGTGCTGGGTCCAGCAGTACCGGGCTTGATGGCGGTAGCAGGCTTATAGGCGGTACCACCAGGGACAGTACTATGTCCAGCAGTGCCGAGGGGGGCGGTGCCGCTATGGTCCGCTTCTTCTTCTTCTGCACCAGAGCTGGGTTTGAATGCTCTTGGCGGGGTGGTGCCTGAGCCGGTGCCCTACTCAGGACGGCTGAGAGGCTACCAGAGGACCGGTGAGGTCAGTGCTGAGGCGGTACCATAGCAGGCCAAGATTTCTAGCCCGGTACTGGTGATTGGCGGGAATCTTGAGCCTGGGCCGATTGAGGGTCCAGCAGAGCACTGGTGGCTCAGCCGCCTTCGAGTGAAGTGGCCCTGTTCCCTGAAATTGAGAGGATACGATGTTCTCTTTCCAGCCAACTCCTTCGCTTGAAGGGTTGGCAAATGGAGCACTCCACTGGAAGGTGGGACTCACCCAAGCAAGTGAGGCATTTCTCATGAGGGTCATCCGTCAGAAAAGCCTTGCAGCATCCTAAGCCCATCTTGAAACCTGGCATTTCGAGTTTCACGTGAAAGATAGGCACTTGCGTTTCGCAAGATAACGCTGATCCAAACCGATGCTGATGGCGGAAAAAGGAACTGGGAGGGTCAGGGTCATGGTCACCTATATAGCCGCGGTTGCGGCATGGCAGGGATGTTGGCCTGACAGGCTAACGCTAACGACTTTCCGAACTACCATGGGCTGCGGCATGTAGACACCTGTAAGTGAATGATGTAAGCAGCGCTCGTAGGAGAAGCAGAACTTTCCCCTATGAAGTTGGGTAACTGGACCCCTGGGGTTCCATCCCCTGCCTCTTCCCCCAGACTCTACCCCTTCTCCTCCTCTTCCCTCTAAGGTTCCACCTCTGCTCTGCTGCTTCCAGCCCAAATAAAAAAATTGGAGCATGTCAAATTTCACCCAGATGCACAATCTGAAAACAGACCTGTCCGGGTGAAAACCAGATGGGTGCCGGCTTTACTGAGATGCTGTCACTGGGAGATTTCTGCCTCCCCATATTTGCCATGCGGTTTACCCTCCATGTGCTGTTTTTCAGCATTTCCATAAGGTGCAATCCCAGCTTATACATCCTCAGCATCCATCATCATTTAGGACAAAAGGCTCAGTGGTGCAAGATTATGATCATGCAATAGTCTGAAGGGCACCTTAGGTTCAAGTGGTGATCCTGGCTTAGCACTTAAGCTTCCCTCAAGTCCCATTTGGAAGATTGAGCTGCTATTAATTCCCTAGAAGGCTTTCTTGTCAGTTGTCCTGACTCAACACCAATGTTTCCTCTAATTTTTTGTAGGCTGTGTGCGCAAAAAATTTCTTTTGTGCAAATTTTCAGAGCTGGTGTCCAAATTTGTGCACATTCCAGTAAGTGTGGTCAAACTTGCAAGTGCAACAAAGCAAGTGTGTACGATGCAAATAATGTAATAGCTTTATTTTGATTTGGTGATGGAAATGATTTTATAATTTACAAAACCTTATTTGAAACATGCTACTTGAAACAGCTTTCTTAAAGTAGCATAAAAATATTTGCACTGTTGAACTTTTTTTGTGCACTTTATTTTGTTGTGTGCATGGGTTTCACAAGCTGTGTGTGTGCGCACACGTGCACAGCTTAGAGGGAGCATAGCTCAACACTCTCTGGGCCTGATTATTTTGGTAAGCTCCATGTGCCTGCCTGGGTGAAATTGCCCAGGAAGAGAGAGAGCATCCAGTGAGAACTGGAAGTACGTTTCCGTTAGAGGAGAAAAGAGAGTGACTACCTATCACACCTTCAAAAGCCAGGTTTGCCTTTTTCTTAGCATCTGGGACCTCGCCACAGAGCTAGTGGGGAACTTTTTTGCAAAACCAAAACTTTTCTTGGGAATATAGCCATTTTCATTAGACTTTCTTTGGAATACGTTTCTCCAGTCCAGAATGGAATTTCTGGTTAATAGAAGGAAGAAAGCACTCCACCCTAAGATATCCCCATGGCTAGTGTACTCAACAGAAGATGGGTCTTCTTGGTACAATTCCCTTACTTTAGGCCAGGAACTTGAACATGGACCTTCCACATCCTGACTGAATGCCCTAAACATTGCAACGGCCTGTTTTGGCTTCTTACAAAAAAGACTTTTAAAGGGGGAATGAGAAAAATTATTCAACAAATTTTGCAGGATGGGAAAACCATTTCCCACCCAGCTCTACCTAAAAGGTCCATCCATGAGCAGTGGGCATCCTTACTGAGTTCTGTTGTTCATTCATTGTTCCCCTCTCTGTGTGAGAGGAAATAGTTCATTTTTAGCTGTTCCCATATCCTGAAGTTTGGAAGTAACCACCACCACCTGGACTGTAGAGAAGAATTCAGTCTTCATGTGTGTTCAGTGCTGTCTGACAACAATACATAGTATAGATGGAAAGCTCCCAAGAAGAGAAAGGAAGTCAGTCACTCTCTGCATGCAGTTCTGGAGTCACAGGTGACTTCTGCTGGTTTAAAAATCATGTTGGAAGACCCTTGCCTTGGAATTACAAAAGGCTAATTGTCAAAGAAGCCAAGAATGGCTCTAAATTTTATTATATGCATGTTGTTGAGTTGTCTGATTCATGTTGGTAGAAGCAGAATGTGGCAATACTGTTTTTATTTATTACAGTGGATTACCGATGTTACCGTCCTTCTTTGACATGGGCCACTCACATACATTCAGTTACAGGTGTCTACGTGCTGCAGTGCACGGTAATCTGGAAAGTCTTTTAGCCCTAGCCTGTCAGATCAGGGTCAGTGGTCAACACCCACTCTATGCTGCAACCGCGGCTATATATGTGACCCTGACCTTGACCCTCCCAGGCCATTCTTTTCATCAACTCTGTGTAGCAGGGATGGTGGGAGGGATCTGAGTGTATGTGAGCAGCCCATCTCGAAGCAGGATAGATACATTGGTAACCCACCATTCTTCTTTGAGCACTACTCACATCATTCAGTTACAGGTGACTGCTAGCCATACCCAGGATGGTGAGTGGAGTTACGGCTTACTCACACTGAGTACAGCTCTGCCCAGTGTGATATCCTCTCTTGCCTGTTGGACAATAGCAATAGTGCATCACAAAAATATGCACCAACGACCATGTGGCTGCCTTGCCAATCTCCTGGATCGGGACCTGTGCCAGGAAGGCCGTAGAAGAAGCCTGGGCTCTAATTGAGTGGGCTCAGACTCGGTCTAGGAGGGGTTCACCCTACCATCTGTAGCAGCAGGGCGTCGCTATCCATAAATATTAGGGGGGGCCCTGGCCCCCACTGGCTGCTGGGCCCCAATCCATTTCCTCCCCCCCACTGATTTCCGGAGCTTTTCCCAACCCCTCCCCTGGTGGCCCCCTGAGCCCTTCCCTAACCCCCAGTCCCGCTGCTGGTCTCTGCTGCCCAGGGCCAACCCCCTCCCCCATGTCCTTTCGCCACCTGGCCTGCATGCCTGCCCCTGGACTCCCCCTCCACCCCCCAGCTCGCATACCTGGCCCGGAGGGAGAGCAGAGCTCCAGCAGTGGCTGAGGCTCATGGCATGACCCTGCTCTGAGCATGTCAGAGCAGGGTCAGGCCAGGGTGGAAGTTTTAGAAACTCCCAGCCCCGCCTGGGGCAGCTCCCTCCCAGCTGAAAGACTCTGTCTTCCAGCCAGGTACAGGTTGTGGATGCTGATGTGTTCCCTGTGTGGGGGCGCAACACTGCACCCCCGCGCAGCTTTGGGGCGAGCTATTCATGGGCTGGCCCTGAGTTTCAGTGGGGTTCAGCAATGCCACTGTGTAGCAGTCTTCAATACAGTTCACTATCCATCTGGAAATGCACTATGTTGTCACTAGTTGTCCTCTTTTTCTCTCCATGATGGCAACAAAGAGTCGAGAGGACTTGCAGAAGGGGTGCATACATTCATTATACGTCAGGAGTGCTCATCTGACATCCAGGGTGTGCCACTTTCTTCAGTTTTCCATGACCTGAGGGTCTGGATAAAAAAATGGGAGGCAAATGGTGGAACCGTGAGACCACCTTCAGGAGAAACAAAGGGTGGGGGCATAACAGAATTTTGTCTTCAAAGAATCTCATATATGGGGTTCAGAGGAGAGGGCTCTGAGCTCTGAGACCCGTCTCACAGAAGTTATGACCACCAGAAAAGCCACTTTCCATGAGAGGACTAGGAAAGTACCTGAGTCCAAGGGTTCATATGGGGGCTTCGTAAGGCATTGGTGCACCATGTTAAAGTCCCACTGAGGAGTGCAGTCTCCAGGTTGTGGGTATATCTTGTCAATAACCTCCAGGAAGCAAGGGGCAGTTGCGTGGGAGAAGACTGGAACCCCTTCCACTTTTCTATGAAGGGCTGAAATCGCTGCTAGGTGAACCCGTAGAGACGAAGTTGATAGGCCCTTATCCTTGAGGATTAAAAGATAGTCTAGTAGGGAGTGGATGAGGGCTGACTCTCTTGTCACCCCTCTTTCCCTGGACCAAGGGGAGAAATGTCTCCATTTGGCAGCCTACGTGGCCCTAGTGGAGGGTCTCCTACTGCCCACCATTATCTCCCTGATTCTGTCAGAGCAAAGTCTCTCAGAGTCATTTAGCCATGCAGCCTCCAAGCTGTCCGGTGTAGCAATCTCGGGTTCAGGTACCACAGCATGCCCGAGTTCTGTGTTAATAAGCCTTCTCTGAGTGGAAGACATACAGCACAGACATCACACACAGCTGTAATGATTGCTTGAGGGCAGCACTGTATTTATATGTAGCAGCCTAGATGGACCTACCTTGTAACCTGAGCTAACCAAAAGCCAAAGGGCAAATTGTTACAAAAGCAAAGGAAAAGGCAAAAGAAGAACAGGTAAAAAAGAAAAGGAAAAAGCAAAATTTCAGACTGGGATTAAAAAATAGCAAAATAAATGGCCACCCTGAGGAACTAAACCATTGGAAAAGTTCCTTCTGTTGTGTGCTGTCTGTTACTTGCTCTTCCTTTTTTAGCATGTCAGTGTGGAGGTAATGGGCAGATAATGGTGAAATCTGCAATTCAGATGAAGCACAGATAGTTTGCCTTTATAAGCCAAGACTGAAAAGTGCTTAGGCTTCCAGCCATACTAGCTCTGCTAGATAGGAACAATTTCTCTCTCTCTCTATATATATATATATATATTTTTTATATTTTCATTTCTGTTCACCAAATAGATGATGGGGCCCCTTATTGTTTGGGACCCTAGGTGGCTGCCTGCTTTGCCTACCCCAAAAGCCACCACTGGAAATCAAGGAAGGGATTTGCCACTGTGCCTTCACAATGCTATATACCCCCTCATGCAGGGAAACTGAGAACTTGGCAGCTGGGGAACGCATCCCCTCAGGTCAAATAGAGGGTTGCACTGTTCCTTCCCAGCCCCCAGATCCAAGTTCAAGTATGCTGCCATGCACTTAAGTAGATCCTGGTGGGCACAAGGGTCATCCCTGTACGCCAAAAGTCATTGGTACGTTGCTTTGTGCACAGAAGAGGATGAAGGAATTCGTGATCTATGGTACTATGTCGTGCCAGAGTTGGGTTCATCATCCAAGTTGTCCGAGGAACAAGGGGTCCTAGTCAACGGCAGTGCTGAGGATTGCAGTAATACAGCTTCATCCTCTGAAGGGTGGTTGAGCCACCTGCTAGCTAGACCATTCCTGGAACGATCACGCAGTGGAGTCGCAGTATGCCCTGGAGGGACCTCTTTCCTATAGGGAGCTGCCATCGCTATAAGAACCACACTCGGGTCTGCTCCATGCCCCCCCCCAGTGCCAACTGGGTCAACAAGGGGGACGGTGCCACATGCGTATGCATTTGGGTACTGGGAGACAAGTTGCTTCGGTGATGTGGAGTTGGGGAGCGCTTATGGTGCTGCTTACCCACAGGCTTTTCCCCCATTGGGGTCGGCACCAGGGACAATGGGCATCAACAGCACCAGGGTTCATCGTCTGACGGTGGCAAAGAAGCAGAAGTCAATCTTGCTCTTCTTGATCCCTGTGAACATGGTACTGAAGGTTCGTATATAGATACAGGAAAAGTATCCACTGGCCAACGATTGCTCTGGCCCCAGGGTGGTGCCGGTTTCTGGTACCGGGGGGGGGAATCTGTCACCAGCTCTGATGCCAGTACCACCTCTATTGTGGAGGACCACTCCTTGGCTGAAAATGCCAGTTTCCCTTTTGACTGCATTGACCTATGCAGTGCCAGGGATGTAAGTTCTGACAGCACTCTTGCCACCGCGAATGCCTCTGGCGTTGAGGAGATGGGAATGTGTTCCGGATCCTTTCCCCAAGGTGGAGTAGCTGGTGGCGAGGAGGCATGGCCCCGAGGCAGTGCCAAGTCAGAGGCCAATCGTGGCTTTTTATTACTAGCTGGAGAGTGGCACCAGCTTTTTCTGGTGCTGATCTGGCACGTGGTGCCAGTGAGTCCTTAGGCGTGGCGGGTGAACCTATGGTCAGTTGCACAGCCTGATCCTGGGTGATATTTCAGAGCCTTCACTCCCTATCTTTGCAAGTTTTTCTCTTAAACTTCTTGCATATGGGACATTTGTACTCCTGGTGTGACACGCCCAGACAGGAGAGGCATCTCTTGTGGGGGTCATCAATCGGGAATGCCTTGCAGCAGCTCACGCAGGGTTTAAATCCCAGCATTATTTTTCTGCAAGATAATAAGAGATAACTAGATAAGACAGGCGCTTGCTTAATCACAAGGGTGGGCTGTTCCAGTACTGTCACTGAGTGTGGAAACAAGGAAAAGGGAGGGTCAGGGTCAGGGTCACATATATAGCCATGGTTGCAGCATGGAGAGTGTGTTGGCTGCTGACCCTGACTTGACAGGCTAGGGTAAAAAGACCTTCTGGATTACCGTGAGCTGTGGCGCATAGACACCTGTAACTGAATGATGTGAGCAGCACTCGAAGAAGAATCTATATTACCACAGCACATATGAGCACTCAGCTCAGTGGACCCCATTGATCTCTGGGACTATATTTTACAGTCCCTGGATTTGCTGTTTGGAAGGCTGTTGGAAATGGCTCCTGTCTCAAACAGATATTGTAAAAGATCATGCAAAACAAAATTTCAAAATTCACAATCGTGAAACTTTTGCATCAGAAACTAAGACTGACACTCAGCCAGTCAGTAACTGAAGATAGCTCCCTGTGACCTCAGAGCCCAATCAGATCAGTTTGACTTTGAATACGGCCCCCCAAACTGCCTGTGAAAAATCTGCGTACAGGTCATGATTCGGTCCTTGGAGCTACTCAGAGAATCGTGGGTTGAGGCCTGTCAGAGTAAGAGGAAATCACAGGCTGAGCGTGGATGTAAAGAGGTGGAGTTAATCAGATCTCCTGCTGTCTCTGGATTGTTCCCCAGGTTCCTGGAGTAGAGGAATCTGCTCTGAGATTTCCCTGAATCAGGGCCAGATTGAGTATGAACGTCACAGGTGTCCACGGCTCTGAACTGAGGGCGGGCCCAAGGGGCAGACGGCTACAAAAAGCCACTCAGACCCAGACCCTCACCAGGCATCTGGGGAGGAGCAAGCCTCAGACCACCAGTGCCACTGCTGCTCCCACTGGGGCATGTCTCCTGACAGATAGTGGGGCAGGCACCCCAGCCTGCTGCTTGTGATCCTCAGGGAGAAGCTAACCCCCCCACCTCTCACTTCCCAGGAGCAGAGGGAAGACTGCCATCCACCCGACCCCTGCTGGACTCTCAGCAGGAACTGCTCCACACAGATCCGCCCCCTCCATAGCTCAGGTGGGGGCTGAGACATTTATCCCCCACCACACATGCTTCTTACAGACTCCAGCCTGACTGCTTCAGCCATGCTCTTCCCAGGGCCTACTAGCCCCACCCCTCGTGCCAGCTGTAGGGGTGTCCCTCTCCTGCAATCTCCCACTCCAAGGATGTGTGGCACGGGGGGGAGGGGGCGCACAGATGTAGAGCAGCCTTGACGCCCTACTTTTGGTACAGCTGTGCTCCTGCAGCAAGCTCGCCTGCAACATAGCCTCTAGGCACCCTTGACCCTGAGAAGAAATGAAGACCCGGAACTGGGTTCCCAAGCCCACCTGGAGCTGATTCCAAGCTGTCCCATGGGGCCCATTAAGGGCACTGCTGGGGGGGGGTTGTAAAATATATTCTCTTTAACAGCCCGGATGGTCCTGGCTCCGGGAAATCTGCTGGAACGCAGAGCCTGGCTGGTTCTGCTAATGCAGAGCAGATGTTTCATCTCAGGAAGGTTCTGCTAGGGCTAGGTTCATTTCTCCCCCCTTGCACCAAAAAGTGTGCAAGGATGAGTGTTGGAGAGTCCATGCGTGCAGGCATCTGTCTGTGGGCCTGGAGGTACATCGTGGCAATCCTGTTTCATAAACACAACTAGCAGATGCAACTTGGCGGGGGGGGCGCTGGGTCAGCTGCCCCCTTTCACTTTGTTTTTCCTCCAGCTCATTCAGTCTGTGCCCAAAAAGACCCCTCCAAATGGCCCACCTGGTGTCTAGCAGTGAATCCACAAGGTGGTGAGTTGGTTGGGGATGTTCGCTAGTCCTTGTGAATACTGTCTCCAGTTCACTGCAGTGGGGCTAGGGGTTCAGTGCTGCATAGAGCAGACAAATGTGTAAGAGGTGTTTTCCTCACCAACCCAGCTTGGATGCCAGTGCTCCAGTGTGGTGCTGGGATGCAAGAAGCAGTGTGGATGACTTGGGAGTGGGCACTCTCCCCACTAAGTCATCTTTGATCCTAGTGTCCCACTGAAGGGCTAGGGAGCACTGCAGGAGATAACAGCATTCAGGGCAATGTAAAACTGAGCATCCAACTAGGCATAGTAAGTGCAGATCCCCCAGCTCTTTTAGCAGGAGGGTCGTTTGGTGTCCTGACCAAATTCTCACTTAGGCAGTTACGGGAGTTTGGGAATTTGCATGGTCCCTGTACCAGGCAACAATGAGGAGGGATGCAAACATCTGTAAAGTGGTCCCAGCAGTCTGAAGATCCCTGCAGCCAGCAGCAATTCTAGTCCTTGAGCTCATTGCAATGGTCTGCTCAGTTTCTAGGAAGGTAGGAAAACTGTAGCCTGGATCCAAAGTGGTACAGATATTGGAGTGCAACATGTCTCTTGGTCCTGCATTGATCAGCAGCTGAGGCCTCACAGCTGGCTCCAACTCCCCTATTTATAAACTGTTGCACCTATGTTCTGAGGGGTTCTGCTCCCCAAACTGCTTACCCGTAATGGATGGTTTCTGCACAGCTTTGGAAACAAGCTTTTGACCATGTCCCCATGTAACTATCACACCTCTGCTCTTGCAGTCTCTGGGCCCTTCCAACTAAAGTTGCCCTGCTTGTGTACCAAACACGGAGGATTCAACTCCAATCCATGTTCCTTCCCCCCTTCACTGCAGTATGAGTATGTGGGTTACCCATGTCCTCTGTGTGCTCTTACTCCCTGCTAAAGCACGATGAGAGAGCTGGCCCTGTTTTCCCAGAACGCACTGATATGGACACAGTCCAGGAACACACAGTTGATGCGCAATTGAAGAAAGCCACTGCATCGACAAGAGAATTGTCAGATGAACTTGTTTACAAAACCAGGGTAGTATTCGGAGTGGAAACTGGCCTTAATTGTGCTCCACTGAAAAACCAACATCTGCTGCGGTTGAGAAATGACTTTATTCTAAGGACATTAAAGGACTTAAATGCATTAGCAACCTTAAATGACACCTACTTATCAAAATGGGGCCCAGTTCATCGCTGGTGTAACGGCATGGATTCCAGTGCAAGCTGCTACTGGAACATTAATACCATTCCAGTAAAGTCAACTTCAAGGAGTGGTGGAAATCATCAGTACCACATATTTAAAAATGGTCTAAGATTGGATTAATTACTTTACATTTGGCTCCTGATGAGATCTGTGGGTGAGAAGGATTTTTTTCTCACAGCTCAGGGATCTTTGAAGAGATAATAGGGCCTCCTCTCTGCTGGAAAATAAACCCCTCATGTTTATGGCCAAATGAAAAGCTTTTTCTTCGGTGAATGATTTTATGGGACTTTTATGAGGAAAACTGAAACAAATGTACTTTAAATCATTTACATTATGTGAATAAGAATCATATTGTTATAATTATTTTTAAAAGAGATGAATCAACAGTGTATTAAATAATTTATGGCTGTTTCCTTTTTGGGGGGGTAACTGGAATTATTTTTTAATTTCTGTAGATTCCTCTGGGGAAAAAAATCCTGCACTGTTTTGGGGGAAAATCTCTTCTGAGTTGGCCCATTTTTCCTGCAGTTTTCTTCTGGGTAGGGATTAAAGTCCTTCCTGCTAGAAGGCAATCTTATGACTAAGACATGGGCCTGCAGCATAAGAATTGTGTGTTCCGGTCCCATAAAGCAGTGGTTTTCAAACTGTGCATTAGGCCCCACTACTGAATTGCAGACCCACAGGTAATCAGTCGGTCACGGACCCGCCCCCCCGTGCTGCCACCGAAAGACTGGGAAGCATTGATCAAAGACGTAACTGTTGGATCATGGGCGTAAATGATTTTTTTCAACTGGGTCTCGAGGAAAAATGTTTGAAAACCATTGCTGTAAAGTGACTTTGACCAACTTCATGTTTTGGTCCCCTTTCTATAAAATAGGGATGTATTTCACTCAGCCATTTGCTGACTGCCACAGCTATTTGTGGTGGCTGATTGGTCAGATGAGTCATATGGGATTGTTTCTGCTCCTTGGTTGGATGATGGAAACTTTTAGAAGAGAGGGACAAATAGTGAATAATCTGTTCTTCCTTCACATGTTAACAGTCTGTCCCCAAATGTTATCAGAGTGTTGCCAATTCTTGTGCCTCACACTAGTTGCTGGTTTTCATAAAGCACCAGCTTAAGAAAAGAGATGCACGGCACACATCATAAGACTTGGCAATTCAGTGTTACCCTAGCAAATCTCAAAGGAGTCACCCGAGCATCACATTACCTCAGCTTCCCATCACGGTCATGAAATCAGAAATCAGGTCACAATATGGGGCTAGTTTGAAATTTCTGTTGAACCTTTCTTCTTGTGGAAAATCAGGGGAATTTTTGAAGTTGGGGGCAAACAAAAATTTTCCCTAGAACATTTCTGCCTCTCTCAGCATGTTTAGATTTTTCACTGAAAAAGCAAAACTTGAAAGCTGGGGGGGGGGGGGGGTGGCAAACACGTACACACACAGAAAGATGGCTGAAATTTATTCTTTTCTGCAGTTTGGGTGGTACAAATTTCCATGGTGGGCCAGTTTTCAGCCAAACTTTTTCAGAGTCCAGCTTTTCAATTTTTCAACAAGAAGTCAGAATTTTCTGCAGGAAACATCAGTAAAAAATGCTGTCATTTTCATTGCAGTTTTCCATGGAAACCTCACTCCACCCCCACCATTTCCCAGTAGCATTTCCCAAAGATTTTCCTACTGCCATTCACTGCTGCAAAGAACAGGCACTCCAGCACTATATCTCCTGGTGGAGGCCAGAGTGCTATTGGTTGTTGCATCATGGAAAGAGTGACTAGTTCCAAGCTTTCAGCACAAAGAAACTGGCAATGAGAAGAACATGTCAGATGAGAAAATCAGAGCTGCATAACCCGCTACCCGCCCCCTGCCCCGCCTGCCAAACTACTGAGAGTTTTACATACTCTGCTTTTTCAGCCCATAAAGCAAAAAAACAAACAGCTGCTCACAAGCCGCACACCAGTGGTGAGCTAGTTAGCACGGTGGAGGTAGCGCTGACTTTCTATCGCATGTCAAGCACCAGCCGTGTGAGTGACAGGGAGTCGGTGGAGGCCTGAGGAATGACCTTGTTCAAAAGATGCAGCACGGCTCCGATGGGACGTAATTAAAAATGATTGAACCCCTCCCCCGTCCAGCTCCGGGTGATGTCACATAAATTCTTTTCTAACAAGTCCCAGGCTGCCCTAGCCTGTGCCGAATGGTTCAGAGGGCTCCGGGAAGGAATTAAAGACACATTTTTGCTTAGTTTTACACCAAGGCAGTAATATCCTGGGACAGCACTCAGGCACCCACAAGTCAAGGCCACTAGAGATGCTTTTATTGAGGTTCTTACTACCAAAGGAGAATTTCTGGATTGACTGAACCCCCTGTCCACAGCTGCTTTTCAGGAATGAGTGTGTCCTCTTGGCAACCGGCCAGGAACAGCATCTCCAAGAGCAGACATGGTGCTAACCGGAGAAGCTGACTCTAACAGCCACATGTGGCATGGACAATATCATCTCTGGAGGAACTATGGATACATAAATGCCATGGAGGGTTGGGTCTAACTCCTGGAGCAGTAGCATCATGTGGCAGAGTAACTGACCCCTTGCAATCTGAACCCAGGGGCTAGGAGAAAAAGATCAGTCCCGTAATGGGGTCTTTTCCTCCTGGTTGCTCTGGGAATTAGCTCCTGCCAAGTCCAATGGCTACGTCCATCACCTGTGGACAAGCCTCTCAACATCTGTGCAACTTGAGGTGCACCCTCTTCCTGACTTGGCCCTCCAGCTAGGTCACTGTGTGTTTTCCCCTTCCAGGCATTGCCCTGACTGTGCCCCTTTCCCAGTGGCTGGCAGGGGACCCTGGCCCACACTCTACTCCGATTTCCATCTCAAGAACCCCTCTAGTCAGTGGTCAAGGTATGCACCATCCCACCTCACTGCCATTACATGGAGCCTGTTTCTGCTCTCCCTCACTCATGCTTCCAATTCCTCCATGCTCAGAGCCTGGATCCCCAAGGTTTCTGCTTTTCTACTGGGCTCCCTTCTTCCATTTTAAAGCCTTCTTCTGCTGCCAGCACTGCCTGTTCCTTCTTAGTTGAGCTCCATCCTCAGTCTGGGGTTACTTAGGACACCAAATTTCACTCAGCTATGACCCATCCAATTAATGAGCCCCTTCATCAGCCCTTTCCAGGCTTGAGGAGGTGAGCACCCCATCACAGTCACCTCTGCGGAGTTCAGAGCAAGAATCCCTCGCAGCAGTCCATCGAGTTACATTGGCCTATTCCTTGCCACATTCCACTGGATTCTGAGGGACAGCTTCCTCTGTGATCTCTGACCCCTCCTCCTGAACCAGTCACCTGGGTTTTCAATGCATCTGACCCATGGATGGGGAGGGGCAGAAGGAAAGAGATGCTCAAGCTTCTTTAACCAAACAACCATAACTCAGGCAGCAGGATGGCATGACTGAGGAGAGAGAAAGAGGAATAACCCAGACAGGACTGAGGGAAGAGAGACGGTGTTGTGACCAGAGCTGGCTTGAAATATAAACTCTGAGAGGCATGAAATGTGAAAGTGCACTTTGATACTGTGCTGCTGTGGTGACATCCAACAATGCACAGCAGGGACACAGCTGGCTGAGACTGGAAGAGATCAGTTCTCAAGGCTGGACTAGAAGAAGTAGGATGAGTTATTAACAGTAATGGTGTGGGGAGTGGCAAGGGTGCACTGGACAGAAATAATAGAGCAAGAGTCAGTTCTGGCAGTGGGTGGGTGGATATACATAGACAGTGGAGTGAGATTAAGACCAAGTAATGGACAGATGGATGGACACAGGCCACACACTAGGATTCAGGCCTCGCAGTGGATGGACAGATGGATGAACATAGGCAGTAGCGAGAGGTTCAAACCTGGCAGTGTGTAGACAGATGGTTGGATGGACAGATGGATAGATGGAAATAGGTCATAGAATGATGTTCTAACCTGGCAGTGGATGGACAGATGAATGGACACAGGCTGTAGCGTGGGGTTTGGACCTGGCAGTGGATGGATGGACAGATGGTCAGCAAGGTGTTGGGAGACACTCAGACTGCTTGAGGGACCATGGCTGGTGTGGTGGAAATAGCTGTGCTGTGACCCAGAGGGACGTATGGCAGAGGGAAGGGAGCTAGTGTGGAGTAGGAGAGCAGAGCCTCAGAGGGAATTGGAAATATGGTGAGTGGCTTGGAAAGTCCGTGTGTCTAGGCAGAAGCATGACACCTGTGCCTGTCGATGATGTAACTGGGTGTGTTTCTCATGGCACAAGGCCAGCACAATGGTTCACAGATGGCCCTCTTGACATTCTGCATCCCACCTGTCTGCCAGGTGCTTACGCTGGCCACCCTTTGTACCCTGAGGTCATTGCACTTCACCCTATATCCTGCGGGGCTGTCTCTGGTCTTCAGGACTCTGAGAGGTCACATACTGCCCCCCGTGGCCTGGTGCCTTCTTCCCCCACAGGAAATGAGTTTCCCCTGTACCTCTGTGCTAGCTGGGTGAGAGCAGAATCAGCTCCCTCTCACTCCCCTCCAGAAGTACCTCAGAGCACACAAAACACAGGAGGCTTTTGTATGCTAGGGCCACCCCTCAGGAAGTGATGGAGATGAATGAATAGCAGCAGGCATGTCTGGGGAGGACTCAGAGGCAGTAGCCTCACAGGTACTAGCAACAGCTCAGAGGCACTGCAGTCCTAGCTTGCGGAACACAGATGGAAGGACGGATGTGTTTTCTGCAGGTCCCCTAGGTTCAGAGCCCAGGCCAGTGGAGCTGCTGCCATTTGGCATCATCACTGGCCCTCCACTTCCCATGACCTGCTATGGACACAGACCGTGGGAAATTCCTCCTTGGGTCTTTGACAGAGAGCAGCCTGACAGTTTCTGGTTGTCTCTCTGCCCCATATAAAACCAAAGGGCATGCAAGGAAGTGTCCTGGCAACAATGCAGGTCTCCCGTAGCTGCCATGACTAGTTCTGCTCATGAATGCCCAGCTTCAAGCTCGACCTGATTTGGGCTTTACTTCCTGGTTCTGGCCATTGACCCTGACTACAAATGCCTGTGCTACTTCCAGTTCTGACCTTTGGCCCTTCCATAGCTAGTGTTGGGGCTCTGTGCATAGAATCATAGAAACTGGAAGGAACCATGAAACGTCATAAAGTCCAGTCCCCTGCATTCATGGCAGGACCCATTACCTTCTTAAGCCATCCCTGACAGGTGTTTGTCTAACCTGCTCTTAAAAACTTCCAATGATAAAGATTCCACAACCTGCCTAGGCAACTTATTCCAGTGGTTAATCAACCTGACAGTTGGGAATGTTTTCTAATGTCCAACCTAAACATCACTTGCCATAATTTAAGCCCATTGTTTCTTGTCCTATCACTGGCAGTTAAGGAGAACAATTTTTCGCTAGCCTCCTCATAACAACCTTTTAGCTACTTGAAAACTGTTATCAAGTCCCCCCTCAGTTTCCTCTTTTCCAAACTAAACAAAGCCAGCTCTTTCAATCTTCCCTCATAAGTTAAGTGCTCCAGACCTTCAATCATTCTTGTTGCTCTTTTCTGGACTTTCTCCCATTTGTCCACATCTTCCTGAAATGAGGCACCCAGAAGTGAATACAATACTCCAGGTGAGGCCTAATCAGCGAGGAGTAGAGCTGAGCTGGCCTGCCCCACAACTGATCAGTAGTGTGGCTAGAGTAGATGGCCCTGATCAGCATGACACCAATGGGGCTGTGCCACTTGACACCAGCTGAGGATCTGGCCTCTGGGGTTTTTCCTGTTCAGGTTACATCCTGCTCAGGCACAGAGGTGTTCTTTGTCTTACTGGAGACCAGACTATTAGAAACAAACACACCACACCTACAAGAATCCTCCGGGCCCATCCTCAACCTGTAATATATGCATTGAGATGAGTGAACTAGCACTGAAATGAATGTGCAGCTCACTCCCCACAGAGATCTTCCCCCTGCACGTCCACCTGCCCAGCCTGGCTATAAAAGGTGGGTACCAGTTCTCTGTTTTCTAGAGGCTTCTCTTTTCTTCATGTGTGTCTTCTCCCAGCAGCTCCATCTAACTTTGGATTGGCTCCCCAGCTGGCATAAATCAATGGCGCTCCACTGAAGTCAATGGAGTTACACTGATATAAGCCAATTGAGGATCTAGCCCATGATTTATATTCTAGGACTACAAAATGCACCACATATATTTCCAAACCCCTTGGCCAGGATCTCCAGGTTGGGTTAGACTTGCTGCCCCTGCGGAGAGGTCAGGGACTTCTGGCTCCATGATCAGGATCATCTCTATCAGAGGCAAGGACTTCCTCTCCTTCCCACAGTGTAGCTCACCATCTTCAGGGCATCCGCTGGGCAGAGATCAGGGGAGCCCTCCCCAAGTGCTTAATCCATGATGAAAGATGTTCTGAAGCTCAAACAATTAGGTGCTGGGCTCAAGCAATATTTTTTGCATTCATAACTGATGCCACAAGCCCAGAGGTGCTACAGCTAGGAACTACCAAGCCTGAAGGTGGTGGGGCTCAGCTCTGGCACAAATTAAGCACTGCCTCCCACACTTCAACTTGGTGTCTTGCAGGGGGAAGAACTGGGTACCCAATAATCATACCAGTGAAGCCCAGAACTCAATCTCTTCAGTGCAGAACTATTTATTGAAAAGCAAGGACCACAGATACGTAGCAAGGACTGGAAAGTCCCTATCTTTAATAACTCTCAGTTTCCAAGCATTAACACTAGTAACTATTCGGGGCCCCACATAGCATCCTGATTAGTAAACAAAGTAAGTGGTAGATACCACTCCTAGGTGAAAACTGTTTTTTCCTTCTTCCAGTTCCCTCAGGTCCTTGGTCTATTTTCAGAGTCTCTTGTAGCAGGGTCTTCACTACCCCAAGACCAGCTGGTCTATGGTCCCTTGTAGCAGAGTCTAGGTTACCCTGAGGCCTGTCGGTCTCAAGTCCTTCTTCTATCTGAGATCATCACCAGCCTTCTTGGATATATATGTGTATACAGAGATATAGGGTATGTCCACACATCTCTTTTATTTTGAAATAACACTGGTCATTTTGAAATAAAAGAGATTAGGTCCACACGATGTATTTTTATTTCGAAATGATGGGCTCTATCATTTTGAAATAAGAGCCGTCATTTCAAAATAGCTTAAACCTTCTTTAAATCAAAACAGCTGTTATTTCGAAATGGTTATTTCAAAATAATGCCGTTCAGACGTGTTATTTCGAAATAACCATATTTCGAAATAACATGTTTGTCCCTCTCCTTCCCAGGGTGCCTTCCTTTTAGCTGATACGGGGTGGGGGCATGGCCCAGGGAGGCAGCCATTTTGCCACACCTCCCATGCTGCCCCTCTCCTAAAGCAAAGTAGCAAGTTCTGTGTTTGGACATGTTATTTTGCTTTGAGCTTTTCCCTAATTCAAATTAACATTTTCTTAATTCGAATTAACTTATTTTGAAATAAGGACTTTATTTCAAAATAACTCATTTCAAAATAACTTATTTCAAAATAATGATGTATGTGTGGACATAGCCATAGACAGCGAGCGAGCGACCGTGTGATTTTTTCCTACTTGGACCCTCTTCCCAAAGGAGTCACATGTTCCCAAAATACGCTTTGCTAGTGTATCATCGAGCATCTCAGACTTAATTCATTATTTCGGAGGGGGCTATCCAGATTGACTGATATTCACTTTCCATTAACTACTCCCCCAGGCACCTGATGTCATGTTGTTCTATTGGGTTCAGTTGCGCGAGGTCAGCAAGTCCCAGATTCATCATTATGCACTTGGTGTATGCACACCAGCAGGGACATAACTACTGCGGGGCGAAAGGGGAAAGGCTCTGGGTGAATGGTTTTACAGGGCATCAAAACCATTCTCACACAGATATGTCCTGGCAGCAAAGAAGTGGGATGGGTACTGTGCTCTGTTTCTCTCCGGACAGGAGCTTGTGCTAGCCTGACAGGTTAGGTATTCCCCTGCCAGGAACTTAGTGATTTGCACCTCTTGGCCACTCGAAAGTCTCTTAGCTTGTAAGCTGCCCAGGGGGCATGCTAATCACTAAGTGTCAGAGTCTGCTCTCAGCTCAGCCCCCCCACCAGGCTTGCTGAGACACAGAGTAGCTCCTCTCTCTGTTCCAGGAGAAGAGAGGAGGGCAATCTGAATCCCCTTAAGTACAAGGTACCAGGGCTCAGGGAGGGAAAGGGAAACTAGGGGGTGGAGAGGGTGGCAGGCCCCCCAGGGGGCCCCAGGCCTGGCATGGTGCCCCAGAGGACAAATCAGGGCCAGGGCGAAGGGGGAAGGGGCTAGCAGAGAGACAGTTTGGGGTGAGAATCTGAGCAATCTGATTGAGAGACCGGGATGGGGCAATAGCTGCCCAGCTGCAGTGGTGTGGGCTACAGGGTGGGGAAGTGAGTGGCTTTGGGGCAGTAGGGGGTGGGGGGAACAGGTGGTTTAGGGGAAATGGGGGATGGACAGTTTTGTGCTGGGGTGAGGAGGTGGCTAGGAGGACCTGTGTGGGGGCAATAGACATTCAGCATGGCTTTGAGCCAGGAAGGGCCCTAAGTTGTGGGATGGTTTGGGGGGCAATAGCAGCGGGCTGTTTCAGAGCAGGTGGATCAACAGTGGGGGGTGGGGGGGAGAAATAACTCCAGGCTCCCTGTAATAGCTGGGCGAAGAGGTTGGTAGTGGGTTTTGAGTTGGGGGGAGGGGGGCTGGAGCTGCTTTGGTTGTGTAAAGCTCTCCAGAAGAGGCTGGGCTGCAGGCTGCTGGCTGTACTATGGATGGGTTGGAAAGATGAGAAGCAAGTGCCAGACTCCCTACAGTGGGTCTCTGGAGTTTTTGAAATAACTCAGGTTTCCAGTAGAACCTTCATAAGAATAATTTTAAAAAATTGTTTTAAAAAATTACCTGTTCATAAAAATAAATACTGTGCAATATAAGCCCTCCTGGAACACGATACCGTGGGAAAAGAAACAGGGCTGGGGGAAGATGCTATTGAGAGGGTGGGGGGAGGAGGGTGAAGAGGGCAAGTGAGTTGGGGGCGTGTGGGTAGGAGATGAATGATGGGCTGCTGGTGGGTGGGATGGTTGGAGGAGTTATGGATGGAGAAATGGGATGGAGCTGGCACCTGGGGGCAGAGGCGGTGCTGGGGCGGGAAGGGACCCAGGGCACGGGCCCAGCCCCTGCCCCTAGTGGGCAGTCCCCACCCCCAGCCAGAAGGCCCCCCCCCGGCCAGGGATAGGGCCGGGGGAGGCCGCACCGCTGCGGGCAGCTAGGCCATGGTGCGGGCTGGCCAGAAGCAGCCGCTGGAGGCTGTGCCCCCGATCCCCGGCCGGGAACGGGGCCGCCGCGGCTGCCGGCAGCCAGGCCCCAGATCCCTAGCTGGGGACGGGGCCGCCATGGGCGGCCAGCCAGGCCCCGGATCCCCAGCCGGGGACGGGACCGCCGCCGCTGCTGTGGGCGGCCAGCCAGCTGGGCCCCGGATCCCCAGCCGGGGATCTGGGGCCTGGCCAGCAGCGGCCCCAGTCTCCAGCAGCCACTTCTGGCCCAGCCCCGCCACAGCCTAGCTGCCCGCAGTGGCGCAGCCTCCCCCTGGCCCTGTCCGTGGCCAGGGGCGGGCCTGCCAGGCGGCCAGCCAGGCCCCAGATCCCCGGCTGGGGACAGGGCCACCACGGCCGCAGCCGGCCGGGGATTGGGCCCCCTGATCCCCAGCCCGATTGGGCCGGAGATCCAGGGCACTGGCGTTGGGACCCGGGGCACATGCCCCAGGGTGCCCAATGCCAGCGATGCCCCTGCCTAGGGGAGACATGGAGGGATGGCATGGCTGGCTATAAAGTCACAGTCACTTATAAAGAGTCTTTCAAAAGGCATCAGTTTCTTGAAGTAACTGATCTTCCACTGTGGCTGGCCTGTTGCTTTGAGCAATGGGGACACATCTTGCCATTGATAGCTAGGAGGGCAGATCCTTCTGTTCTTGCTACCAACAGGCCCTGGCACCTAATGCTCACAGCCTGCTATAATCCAAAGGGGTAGACGTGTTAGTCTAGTTCAGTAAAACAAACAAACAAGGAGTCCCATGGCACTTAAAGACTAACTAATTTATTTTTTGCATTAGCTTTCGTGGGAGAAAATTCCATTTTGTAGACTCCTTCCTTCTGAGACACTACAGTTTCCTTAGACACCAAGACCCTTGTGTATGTGCATGCAGGTAGGAGGCTGATGTTAACAAAACTTAATAGTTTTATGCTAGATCTTTTCTCTGCTATTTTATGTTTCACATAAAAATAAAGAAGCACTTTGTTAGATGAGTCTGCAGCTAGTCTCCTGCAGTTGTGAGGCAGGATGCTTTAAAAGCTTTCTTGATAAAACTGCTTAACATACATTTTACTGTAACTGTCTTATTTTAGGGGAACTGACTGGCTGTGGAGCGGGGTAATGAGTTACTGAAGCTTTCACATGTGGCTAGTTCAAATCCAGCTCAGATTAATAATGATTGAAGATTATGAAAGTGCTGTGTGGTGGTGGTATGTGAGAAGAATTGTTAGTCTTAATCCATTTTCTGATGGACAGACTTTTACAGCACCAGGACATAAATTAAGAGCAGAGAGAGCACTGGATGAATGGACCATGGAGACTGAACTACTAAAGTTTGAGATCGAAAGGGGTAGCTGTGTTAGTCTCTTGCAGAGAAACAGCATCCTGTGGCACTTTTAAAGATTAACAGATTTATTTATCGCATGAGCTTTTGTGGGAGAAAATTCCACTTTGTCAGACACACTGAAAATGAAGCATCTGACAAAAATGAGATTTTTCTCCCCAAAAAGCTCATGCAATAAATAAATCTTTAAAAGTGTCACAGGACTCTGTACGTTTCTTGAGAGTTTGCATATCTGTGTTTTACTGCAAGCAATAAATGCAGTTTTGTGTTTTTGTTTGTCTCCATTTTTTCTGCTTATGCATTGTGTTCAATTACATATCACTGTGTTGCATTGTGTTCAATTCTATATCACATTTTATTTAATTATCACGTTGTTAATCACAATACTTATTGTGTTATGCAGTGTTTTCTAGTTTGTGACAATGATTAATATAGACGTAAATGCAATGTAAAATTATAAATATTTTTATGGAGCGATAACCGATGCATATGGTACTGAGAAGCAGTTGCAACTGCCTATCTGCGCTGAGGCTCGTGCATGCATAAAGGGTGCCTGGACAATACAGGAAGGTGGCTCAGAGATTAGGTGGATTCTGGGGCCAGTCAAATTATACTTTAACCACTGGGTATGCCCCATTCCTTTGCTGCCACCACAGGATAGGCCCACTGGTGGGGGTGGGGGGAGGCCCCCAATGGCATCAGGGGACAGATCACGCTCTGTGCTGACAGTCAGCGGTGACTGGGAATGGATTCCAGCTCCGCACCACTATCTGGCAGCAGTGTAGTTTTGGATCAGGTCCTGGGCTGAATCGGGCCTGGGATTGGGGAAGGAGGGCACCTTTAGGGCTGCTTGCCCAGGGTGACAAAAAGTCTAGTTACAGCCCTGGCCCCTGCCACCTCTGGCCATGGCAGGGAAGTGATCCCCCTCCCTGCTCTGGCCACAGCGGGGGATCGCTTCCCCCTGCTGTGGCCAGAGGCAGCAAGGGGGATTGCTTCCCTGCCACAGCCAGAGGCAGCAGGTGGGGCCCTTGTCCCCATGGCGGTGGGGTAGGGACCCCCCATTGCTGACTCTGGACACGGCAGGGAAGCGTCACAACCCCCCTCCCTGCCGCTGTATAGATGGGCCCCCAGATCAGGGCAGGGGGTGCCTTTGGGGGTGCTTGCCCTGGGCACTGGAACCCCTAGTTATGGCCCTGCACACCAGGCAAACTGGCTATTGACTGACTGTGGTCATTGGTCTGCAACCCCAGCTGTTACACAGGGCCTAGGCAAACATGCATGACACACGTTGATGCCAAGTGTGAGTTTGGCTTTTTCAGTGATTCCTGTGATTTTTCTGTCTAGTCTTCCCTGTCCCCAGCATCCTCTAGCACTCAGGCTCATCAGAGTTGTCCAGTGGAACACTAGATGGTGATTCAGCACCATCCCTACGCCTTCGTTCTCCACCGCGCACCTCACACACACTTGCTTACCCAGAGATCAATGTAGTTCACTCTGCCCATCCCAATGCCTTTGAGTGAACCTCACATTCAAGCTGTCTCATCTGAGTTCTCGCCTTGGCCTCTCAGTGAACCAATTAAGAGCTGGAAACTAACCCACTAACGCAGTCAGGCATGGTCACCTCTTGCTGCCCCTCTGCTGTGGCAGGGCTGGCTTGTTAGCAGGGTGTCTGGGGGCCTGCGAAGCCTGGCTCTGAACTTTGCGTGACAATTTGCTGCTGTTTTCGGTTCACCTCCTCGGTGTTCATCGCTGCATGTGTGCATTCAATCAACGATCCTGGGCCAAAGGGCCATGGCACAATGTGGAAGGGGCAGGCGGAGTGGGAGCGGGTTCCATGGGGAAGCTTACAGGAGTGAAATCAACCTTCCCAGCCTAATGATCTCAGGAATTCCCTGTCCCCAGAAACCCTACTCAGGTCCATTGCTTCGAAATGGCTGTGTGAGGAACCACATGAAACCTCCTCCAACATGCAGTGAGCAGTACACCCCACCCACTCAGTGACGGATAGTTACAGGTTGATCTCAGCCACCGTCCCGTCACCTTCACCCCACCCACTATACATCCGGAACAGATGACGGGCCCCCCGCCCCATTCAGTACAGCGCTAGCCATATGTCAAAGGTCTCCCTGACCCCCAGTCAGGGAACTCATCTACACTGGTCCATTGCCTAGGCCTAGCCAGAGGGAATGTGGACTAGTGGCTGGACGGAGAAGTCTGACTCCTGGGCTCCGTTCCCGCTCTGACTTGCAGTGTGACATTGGGCAAACTACTTACCTGCCTCTGTGCCTCAGTTTCTCCCTCTGCCCTGGAGATTCTGTCATTCACCTACCATGCCAGGGAGGCAGGAACACTCAATTCTCTATGGTTTGTGAAGAGTTCTGGGGTGGAGGAAAGTGGGTACAGCAGAATGAAGGGGCCATGAGACCACTAATACTGCTCCTTGCCATCATTACCAATGGACCCCCAACCCACATGTGCTATCCAGTAAAACAAAGGTCTGAAGACTTTATGACTGAAGGTATCATCTATAGTCTCATACACATCTTTAGATTTGAGGATCCACAGAAGTTGGTCACCAAGACCAACCCACTCTGCCCCATTTCTGTCTCCCGGAATGTGGGGGGATGGTCTGATACCCACAGTTAGCACCAAGGAGTCAATATTGATCCTGTGTCACCTTCTGCCAGCCTGCTTCATGTGCCTAGACCTCAGGAATCCTGGGTGAGATGCCAGGGATGCCTGCCAGTCCATGGGAGGGATAGAACAGCCTCCAACATTGCTGGCTACAGTCCTGGTCCAGTCTTGCCTCATCAGATGCTACCCAGAGCCTCTCCCCTTGTCTTCCAGCACTGCGCTATTCAGTAGGTAAGGCAACAGCCAGCACCACTAAAAAATTCAGGCTGCTAGAAGCTCTCAGACCTCAGACTAGCTCTTCCTAAGAGCTGTAGGCCTGGACCCAGCTGCCTGCTGATCTGGGGAAATGCCTGGAATTTCCCATCAGCCCCTGTTCCAGTCACTCACTTATTCCCATGTTGTTCAGCATCTGATATGCAGAAGTTGCCACGCCAGCTGAAGACAATACCTCTCTTTTCAGTGTTGTGTGTGTGACTCCCTGGGCAGTGACAGGCAAAACATTTACCAGAAGGTCCAGTCTCTCTCACTTACAGGGACTTCTCAGCTGCAGTGGAACCAGTGAGGCTGTCAGACCATCGCTAGTGAATCGGATAGATGCTCAGCCACCTTTGGCACATAAGGTCAAAATTCCTGCCATTGCCCTCCTTGTGACACGTTAACCTGTTCCATGCCCTCTGTGTTTTCCCTCAGGCTTTGCCTTTGGTGTGATCAGCCCCTGGCTCAGCCATTACCTGCCTCAGGCAGCAGTGGACAAGCCCTTTGCTGCAGCTGTCAGCAACAAACTTGCTAACATTTTAATGTGCATCATTAGGTTTCAGAGTGAATGCTTATCAGTGAGGCAGGAATCATTCAATCGCTTTGGACTTGGTGACATGATGGTGTGGCAGCAGCCTGCTTGTGAGAGGACAGGCAAAGGAGCTCCAGATACTCTGTATTTGGAGTGAGCATATGGAGATGGCAGCCATGAAACACAGGGACCAGTCATGCCGCACAGTAACCTGACTCATGGGGGAAGCGCCTGGGACCGTAAGCCGATTACAGGATTTTAATAACTCAGGAGGTTTCGAGGTCAAGGGGGCAGCAGGGAGGTCAAGTGCATGAGGTCAGTGCACTCATAAAGCAAAAGGGAGGCGCTTCACAGGCAGGCATCTGGTCTGTTGTTGAAGGTTTACATTTGGGTGATGGCTGCTTTTAAAGGGACTGCACTCTTTTTCCTACCAGGGCAAATGCCTGATTCATAATCAGTCTCTCACTTGGGCTCTGTCCTCTGCTGGCCACCCCTTTAATTTGGGAAGTCTGCAGCCAGGCAAGGTTCAGAAAGGAAACACTTTTTTTGTGTGGATGGTCAAAACTCCTCTAGGAAAGCTGGAGTAGCAGGAAATCCCTGTTTTGAAGACAGATAGAAGCTGTCAGTAACTCTGGAAAGCTACATTTGGAGAGCCACCCGCCACAGTAGGGGAATGTTGCCATTCTGCAAGGTGCAATAAATTCATCTCATGCACCAGGACCACTTCACTGGCCACAGCCAGATGGGGTTTTGTGCTTGTTGGCTTCAGGGAAGCAGCCACCTGGGACAAATCAGATCTTTCACTCCCAATGGCTCCAGAGTCAAACCTGAGTCCTTTCCAGGTGGGCTCCAGAAGCCAGTTCAGGGTGCATCCATCTTTCTCAGGCTCACCAAGTCCCTGTCTCTAGGGCCATTTGCCCTCCATGCCAGTGCTCACATTGCCCCCAGGAGAAAGGGTCTCTGGGGAGGACTGAGCACACGTGGTAGCAGAAAAAAGCCAAAACCAGAGATGCCCACATCATGATGAGCACCATTGCCCCATCCCCAGGGCTGGAGGAATCGATGCTGCCAACAAATAGCTCCAGGGGACCACAGTCCAAGCACAGTATGTAGCTTTACCCTGGGTGGAGCTTATCTGCTTCTGGCACACTGGGGAGAGAAAGGGCATCACTGGCACTGGGCACATGGGGCATGGGTCCCAAACGTGCTGCTGAGGGCCCCAAGCTGCAGCCCTGGTGCAAAACAGGCCCTTCAGAGAAGCTCAGATTGGGCTGGCTGGGCTGACCAAATCTCTTGCCCTGCAGCTCTCCCCTGGCACAGAGCAGGAGAAAAGGAGGGGATTTTAAATCCCCCCTCTGTGCGGGCAGCCCAGGGTCAGATCAAGATATGCTGAGGCCCTCATCTGTCTCAAGATTCAGAGGTCCCATACCATAAAAAATAAAGGAAAAAAAGGTGTATTACATTGTAGCAAGAGCCAAAGGGGTAGCCATTTTATCTAGTTCAGCAAAACAAACAAGGAACAGCGGTACTTTGAAAGACCAACAAATTTATTTATTAGCATGAGCTTCCATGGGAGAAAATCACACTTTGTCAGATGCTTTGAAGATGGG
The DNA here is from genome assembly GCA_007922195.1 of Podocnemis expansa. Taxonomy (NCBI): domain Eukaryota; kingdom Metazoa; phylum Chordata; order Testudines; family Podocnemididae; genus Podocnemis; species Podocnemis expansa. Next base: position 6,976,471 of record ML681978.1, read on the forward strand.
GAACATCTCATGCAATAAACAAATCTGTTAGTCTTTGAAAGTGCCACACAGAACTCCTTTTTTGTTTTACATTATAACAGAAAGGATAATGAAAAAATAAATGATAAATTGTTGTATTTGCATACATACAGAGGCAAGGTTCAATGAAAAACAATTAAATAAAACATACATCTTGCACAAAATCTTATTTGCATTATCAGTTTCAATTATGATAAATCTTCTTAGTGATCTCCAATATAGAGGTCTCTCATAATGTGAGGCCCTAAGCCATGGCTTACCTTGGTTTGTGCCTAAATCTGGCTCTTGGGCAGACCCAGGCAGCATGTGCCAGCTCCAGAAAGACCAGCACAGCCCAGGTAAGTACAGTTTGTGTTGCCTCAGGGGTGAGTGGCACAGGCCTGACCCGGCTCATTCTGGGGGTAAGTGATGTGACGGGGCAATACTGGGGGCAGGGTTGGGGCAAGCAGCCCTGGGGACTGGGGGGGAGCCAAGTAATGGGAGCGGGTGGTTGTGGTCTGTGGTCTGAATCTTTTACCTAGGGAACAATGCTCCTAGCTGAGAGGCCAGTGTCTCTCTCCTCCCTTGCTGAGACTCATCTTGCTCACAACACCAATAAAGTCTCCCTGACATGAACAGAGGAGGCCAGGAAAAGGCTACGGTCATGCAAATCAGAATTTCACACAAGTTCTGGAGCTGTCAGCCCCATCTCTCCAGTCCTCAGGAGAGCCTAAAGGGGGAGAGGACCTGGAACCCCTACCAACTCTCAGGGGTAAAGATAGCCAGAACACCCCAGAACGGCCTTCTAGGGCTCGACTACTTTTACAGGGCAGCGCTCTGGGGCCCCTAAAAATAAGGGAACGTGTTGGACTGCTGCACTCTAGGGCCTCCTAAAAATAGAAAGAACATGCTGGAACGCAGCGTTCCAGCGTGTTTCCCTAGGGCCAGTTCAATGTTCCCTCCAAGGGCTTAGGGCAGCTGAGCAACTTGTGTTGCTCGCTGCATGGTCCCCCACATGCAGGCCCGATCCTGTCCCCCCGCAGGCCCAATCCTGCCTCCCCCACTTGCCCAGTCACTGCCCCAGTTAGCCCCATCCCACCTCCCCCAGTCATCCCGACCCTGTCTTCCCTCCAACCCTACACCCCCTTTCACAGCTCACTGCCCCACCCTGTCCCCAATCATTCCCCCCCGCTCCCTTACCCAGCCACCAGAGCCATGCAGCCTGGCCCTCAGCCACTCCTCCGGCCAGAGGAGCTCTCATTGAGCATGCACACAGGCTCTGAGCATGCTCAGTGAGAGCTTATTCTAAGTGGCAGTTTCAAAAACTCCCAGCTTAGAGCTGCTGTCAGCTGGCTGGAAGACTCTGTCTTCTGGCCAGGAAGAGATTGCAGCTGCCGGCCACGTGCAGCCAGCAGTGTTACCTGCGCCGGGCAGTGGCAGGGGCTTTGCAGCCGCGCAGCCTTATGGCCACACAGCTTAAAGAGAACATAGGGCTGGCTCAGGGAAGGGGCTGTGGGCTGGAGCAAGTCCAGCCTCTCCTCCCTTCCTTCCTCCTCAGCCTGTGATGGCACCAACCCTTCCTGCTGGGTCCAGCAGCGAGTGCAGCGTGGACCCAGTCTTAGGCCCAGCCCCCTCTCACCAGCCAGCCAGCACGGCTTGCAGCCTCCCTCCCCCCAGCCTTGCTCCTCGGCCACCTCAGCAGCATGACCAAGGGGAGCCTTGGGGGGTTTGGGGCAGCTAGTGGGGAAAGCATGCGGGCAGTGGGGTGAGAAGAAGGGGTCAGGATCAGGGCTGGGGAGAACAGGGGGGAAGAGTCTGATGGAGGCAGCAGCTGGGATGCTGAAGTGGGAGGCAGGTGTGGGGGAGTAATAGCTGGAGTTGGGGGCAGGAATTTGGGGGGCAATAGCTGGAGTAGGGGTAGTTGTGGTGGGGCAGTATCTAGGGTAGTGGGCAGGTGTTTGGGGGGCAGCAGCTGGGGTGTGTGAGGGGGGCCTGGACCAGTGCAAGGGGGGCTAAGACCAGTGCGAGGGGGGCCCACATGGGCATGAGGGGAGTCCACCAATTTAGGAAGGTTCCAGGGCCCTCCAATTTATACTTTAACCCCTGCCAGCTCTGCCGCAGGAGATCAGCCCAGGAAGCCCTGGCTGGAAGGTCTGAGAGGTTGTCCATGTGGATGGCGATTCCACTCTCATCCACACCTATTTCCCAGCATGTGTTCCTTTTCCCAGCCACCTTATACAAAAATCCTTTACGTTAATTTTTCCTGATGAACCTTCCATGCCCCAATTCCCACTCACCCCAAAACATTTGAAAACAATATAAAATTTTGGTGTCTTTCCAGGTTTTCCAGAGCAAATGCTTGCCCTTTTCCAACTAGCTCTTGTGATCAGCCATGATGGATTGAGCAGCAATTTGGGATACATTTGCACATAAGAAATAACCTTTGGAATTTACTGCTGGGGGATGGTGTGGAAACCAAAAGTATACCTGGATTAAAAAAAGAACTGGGTAAGTTCCTGGAGGATGGGACCATCAATGATGATTAGCTAAGAGGATCAGGGGCACGACTCTGTGCTTTGAGTGTCCTTAAACCTCTGACTGTCCAAAGTTGGGGCTGGACAACAGGGGGGTGCATCGTGCTGTTCTCATCTTAGCCTCTGAAGAATTTGGCCACAATCAGAGACAGAACATTGGACTAGACAGACCGTTGATCTGATCTGTGATGACTGGTCTTAAGGGATTCCAGTAAAATTATTTCATGGGTGATACAGGGTGGGAGTTGAACCCAGGGCCCAGGAGATAAAAGGGCTAGTTTACTAATCCACTAGATTACACAAGCTTTTTAGCAAGGGGCTCTTTAGATCAACAGCATGGCACCAATGAGTCACTAACCTTATACCAGCTAGCTTTATAATTAAGCTCATTAGTGCCCTACGATAAACAACATATGTCCTGGGAACAGGCTACACTCCCAGGCCATCTGGTGTGTGTCCCACAGCAGCCATACATCCCCCTGAGGACAAGCATGACTCTGGGCTGTGGAACATGCCTTAGAACAAACACCAGGATGCTTTTTTTTTACAGCTGAGGGTGAAGCATTCATTAATCCCTGAGGCTAAGGCAGAAAATAGGTCTTGGTGCCACAAAGTAGAGGCAAACTGCAGGATCTGTGTTGCCACAAACTCTCCTGGAGGCTTTTCCTTTTTGAGGATCCTGTATACGCACACACTTGGGCACACACGGACACCAGCACTAGCACCACAGCAGGGTAGGGGATGCACAAGAGGTGGTTTTGGACAGGATGTGAAGTAAAATGCTGCATCCAGTTGAAACTGCCAGAGGAAGGAAGTGGAGAAGAGCAGGAATTTGGCCTTGGGCTCTTTCAAAATTGACCAACTGTCACTGACTCACCCTCCACTCTGTCTGCCTGTGCACACATCTGCATCTGTTTGCCCTCCCTCCTGTCTGCCTGTGCACACATCTGCACAGGTTCCCCGCCTCCCATTAGGTTGCCTGTCTGCACATCTGTACTGGTTCCCGTTCCTGTGCACCCGCCTTGTCAGCGCAGCTAGTCTGCCCCCCACTGTGAGAGACCTGGCCTCTAACCTTCGAAACAGAAAAGCTGATTGTGGTCTCAGCTAATGACCCTTGGGACCAGTGCAGCAACTGGTCACTACCAGAACAAAAAGCTTTGTGTCGCCAGCCAGCACAGGCTTGTTCTTCCTCCCCCTTGAGGAGAGTCCTGGACTTTTAACCCCACTGCTCTGACTGTTTTCCTGACCCCGGCAGGAGTGCCACTCTCAAAATCCTAACATTAGTCTTATGGTTTCTGCTCCTGACCCAAGCTGGGCTCCTGGACTCTTTAACACTGTCATTGCCAGCCTGGGTGCTAACAGAACAGCCCCTCCTGCCAGACCCTTTCTCAGGTCATTTGGTACCATGGCCCCAGTCCTGCCCCATCTCACACACACGCACGCATGCACGCACGCACGCACGCATGCACGCACATACATGCACACACACAGGCCTCCGTGTGCTGCTCTGCACACCAGCTGCTTGGCTTGCACTGAAGACGCTGAGCCAATGCGCTCCAGGTGTGCTGTGTCAACAGGTGGCCTAGCCCTTGTGGCCATGCCATCCTGGTTACTTACCACACTCTACATACGGGTCTTTTTGAGCCCAGCTCTGTCTCTTCTTTAGGGAAGAGTCAAGAAGCTGGCATACCAACTGAGTCATGCAGCTAATAGCCAACACACTCAGCTACCAAGAACTCTCCAGCAGCCCCCTCACTACCATCCCCAGGTATTCACTGGGGTTTCAAGTGAACACCTGAAGCCACCTTCCTTTGGAAATGGCTGAGGGGTTTACGCTAATGAGACCACTTTTTTGTGAAGGAGGTCGCAGGCCAGCTCAGTCCTTAAGCCCCAACATCTCTGTAATTTAACAGCCATACATTGCGTTCCAGCCTCCATTCCACTGGCAGCATGGCATCCGGGCAACAGCACCCAGGGGTGCCTTCATCCACTGATGTCCACCAATAGCTGGGCCAAGCCATCTGCCACTGACAACTCTTGACTGCAGTCCCAACTCCTGCCAACCACTACAACCACTACAAGTGTTGCATGCAAATGACGGGTTACTCACCAGTAACTGTCCTTCTTCGAGATGGGCTGCTTGGATCCATTCAGTAATAGGTGTCTCCATGCTGGAGCGCTGGATTGGCCGGAAAAGTTTTGTCCCAGCCTGTCAGGAGAGGGCAGACAGCCTCCGCCCCTTGCGCCACCCCGTGGCTATACATATGGCTGCCTCCCGACCCCTCCTCAGTTCCTCAGAGTCGCCAACTCCAGATGCGGGGATGGAGGGGAGGGACCTGAATGGATCCAAGCAGCCCATCTCGAAGAAGCACGGTTACTGGTGAGTAACCCACTGTTCTTCTTTGAGCACTGCTCGGATGCATTCAGTAATAGGTAACTACTAGCCATGCTCATGGATGGCGGGTGGCGTTGGGTCTTCCGCCTTCAGCACAGCAAAACGCCCCAGATGGGAAGAAGCCCAGCAAACAAGATTCTAACCAGAGCCAAGAGACGAAGCAGGCTCTTGACGTGGCCAGGAGAATCGACAACTGAGGGCCAACCCAAAGTCAGGGGCAGGGCCGAACCTGCAAAGACATATGAACGTGGGCAGGACGGACCAAGGTCACCATAACAAGGATGAAGAATGCAACATGAAAACATAGACTATGTTCACACACAGGGGGTTACTTCGATACAAGTTGTTTCAATACAAGTTGTATTGAAATAACGCCTTATTTTGAAATAAGTTAATTCAAATTAACAGTTTGTTAACTCAAATTAAGGAAAAAAGCAGGAATTGAAATAGCATGTTCAGACAACAGTTATTTCGAAATGAGTCACCGTTGTTTCGAAACAACATGTTCAGACAGCATTGTTTCGTCTCCACATGGGGTTTAAGCTGTTTCGAAACAACGGTGCCTTGTGTGAACGTGGCCTTTCTTATTTCGAAACAACCTCTGTTGTTTTGAAATAAGACTGCTGTGTGAACACACCCATAGAGGGTTGCGTTTGGATGCTCCACCTAAGTGGCAGAACACAAGGTATGAAGACCAGAAGATAAGTGTCTGGCCATAGGACCTTCCAGCGTGAGCTCGTCAGGAAACGCTGGAGGCCAACAAGTACTGGTTGTGGCCCACACAGGAAACAATGGAAGGGATGAACAGTATCCCATGGACTGAGCACCTCAAGGCCCGAGCCGGGATCCAAAGAGTCACAGTCTCGCCTGGGCGGCTACTAGCTGTGCAGGTAGCCGCGGGAGGGATGAACCTTATCCCCTGGACTGGGCACGATCAGTCCTAGCGGGGTCTGGTTGATGAGAGTAGTAGTGAAATTATGTAGTTGCGTTGGGGAAAAGGGAACCCTGAGAATGATCGAGAACGGTCTGGCAAGACACTTCAAGCCTGTACACTGAAGGCCAAAGACAAAAGTGGTGCAGTGGGAGGCACAGAGCATGCCGGCTACAGGATCTCAAGTTAGTACGCAAAGTACACGCTTCCAACCGAGTATGGTACCGAACCCCGGGTTTCTCACTGGAGGGGTACTCCAGGACATTAACACCCACAAGGCATCGTAATGGCCCGAGGTGGTGCTGATGGTTTGGTACCTAGAAGGGCCTTGGTAGCATGAGAACTTGCAGAGAGAGAGAGCCCACTTTTCAGCCTGTATCCTGTGGGATTACAGCATCATGAGGATTGTATGCAAAAGGGGGAAGGGAAGGCGGGAACAATGCCAGCTACCATTTAACCACCCAGTCAAGGTGGCCAAAGGGCTCGTAGAGGTGCCGCATTAGGGATACGGTCTTGCATGCCTAGGGCACCACCAAGAGGATAGTGCCACTGCTACATTGCGCCAACGTGAGCACCAGGGGGAAAGACATGTTGATGCAGAGCTAGCCCTCAAAAATACAGTTGCCAGGGGAAGGAGAGATCATCTTCCGACCACCTAGGAAGTGAAGCTGCCCAGAGAGAATCAACTGCGGTATCACAGAGGTACCTTAGGTTTAGAGAACCCAATGTGGAGGGTTATTGCCAGTCGGGGAACCGGATGGCATTCCTCATGGGGGGTACAAGCCTCTGAATTTCTTTGGGCATAAGATTTGTGGGCTCCAACCCACTTTGTCAGATGCATGAACTGAAAAGTACAGTTGAGAGGTAAATATACACATGCCAGGATGGAGGGCAAGTGTTAGCAAAGTCAGTTCAGTTAGGGTAGAGGAGGCCCATTCACACCAGCTGATTAGAGGGTGAGAATGTGTGAAGAGGGACAACTACTTTATGTAATGAGATAACCATTCCAAGGCCCTATTCAGACCATGCCTGATTGTGTCATCATGCAAATCAGGTCCAGCTCTGCACTTTCATGCTGAAGTCTGTTTTTGAAGTTTTTTTGTTGAAGTAAGGCAACTTTCAAGTCTGCTACTCAGTGTCTGGGGGATTGACGTGCCTTCTACTGGTTTATGGATGTTGCCATTTTCAGTGTCCAGTTTGTGTCCATTTATCTGTTTGGATAAGGACAGTCCAGTTTGGTCAAAGTACATGACAGAGGGGCATTGCTGGTGTATGATGGCATATGCCACATTAGTGGATGTGCTGGTGAATGAGCCCCTGATAGTGTGGCTGATGTGGTTGGGACCTGTGATATTATCACTAGAGTTGATGTGCCAGCAGAGCTGCTAATGGGATTTGTTGCAAGGATGGGTTCATAGGTTAGCATTTGCTTTAGGCTTGAGGGTTGTCTGTAAACAAGGATAGGCCTGCCTCCCAAGGCTTGAGAGAGTGTGGGATCATCTAGGATCTCCATGATGTGTTAGAGGGATTTTAGCTGGGGGCTATAGGTGATGGCTAGTATTGTTCTGTCAGTTTCTTTGTTGGGTCTGTCCTGTAGTAAGTGACTCCTGGGTACCCTTCTGACTCTATTGATCTTTTTTTTCACTTCCCCAGATGAGTACTGTAGTTTCAGGAATGTTTGGTAGAGATCCTGTAGGTGTTTGTCTCTGTCTGAGGGATCGGAGCAGATAAGGTAGTATCTTGTATCTAATGTGATATGTGTCATAATGTGGTTTCGTAACGCCCACTCATTTCCACCTTTGTGGCTCTGGGTCCCAGAGCTTTGCTTTGTAAGCTCTTCTAGTCCCGTCCCCCCCAAATGTCACTTCACTATGCTGACAGAGTACATCCACCTGCAATGATGGGAGCCGATGGTGCAAACTCTAGTGCACTAAGCCGTTCTCTCTGTCATGGGCTCAGTGGAGGCTTATGAAGACCAGTATGGACTGCAGCTTTCAGGATAAAGGACAGCAAACAACCTTATGCTATTTGGGAACTTTGGGAACAGATATTTCGGCCATTAATGGGGATCAACCTCATCCCTGCTTACCCTGTGAAAAGATGGTCACCACTGACTCCTCACCTCCCCAAGGTCTGGCATAGGGGCTCACCCCCTCTCTGCCAAGCACTGACTTCCATCAACTGCGCATACTGGCAGCAGAACTATGCACCTGATTCTTCCCATCAAATGTTAGGCTGCCCTCTCATCCTGATCCAATCTCTCTACCACTCTTTACCACTGGCTTGGTGACATCAGTGGTACCACACTAGGAAATTTTCACCTCTCTGCACCCCTCCATCCAGCCTATGAGGATAATTCATACCTACCAATAAACCCTATGGTACACAGTTAGCTCTTCTGTCCCCACCCCCCCAATGACCTGGCACCCTAAGTCATACTTCAAACTAACTAAAGGGTTGAATAGCCAAAATTCTCTTCAAAGTAAACTGAATTTTACCAGGGAAATTAGCTAGCTAGCCTAGGCTCATCATCACGCTATGGTGCTCTGAACAGAGCCAAGCCAAGGGTGCTGACTGGGGAAATTGTATTCACTGTGTTGCACTGGCTCTGTTTCCACTAGGCCAGAGGTCTCAAACTCAAATCACCATGAGGGCTGCATGAGGACTAGTAGAGGGCCGCATGAGGACTGGTACATTAGCTGGAGGGCCACACCACCGAAACCTTTCCATACAACAATATTGCAAATATCAGTAACAGTAGTGTTGTTGCAGGCTGCAGGAAATAGCTTTAGGGACCCTATGCAGCCCCCAGGCCGCATGTTTGAGACCCCCTGCACTAGGCTGATCTGTTGCTTTCACAGGGCCATTCCCTGGTGTGCTGGATGGTTGGCTGGTAGTGATGGTAATTTAGCACCACTGGGTGTTTCTCCACTGTAGCCTTCTCAGCAGAGCACCCTTGTGTGTCCCTCTCCAGCCAGCTGCACTGACAAGGCATCCTTCCAACAGGTCTCTCTGTCCTACCAGCCCATCAAACAGAGCTGGCCCCATGTCCCTGCCCCTTGCAACAGTACCTTGTTATCACTTAGATCCCACCTTGCCGAAGGCAGAGTCAGGGAGGGCACTACGTCCCTTGGGAGCAGCAAGCCATGCGGCAGCAAAATCAGAGCAAAAAAACTCTCTCTCCTGATTTTCAAAAACTACCACCAGTTGCCAGGGCAACAGAAAGGTGCATCATGTTGCTATGGAAACGAGGAAACATCCAAGTTTGCCTTGTGGGCTATGGATCGGAACCAGAATAAGTGGGAGGAGAAGTGAGGATCCAACAGCCCTCAGCCCAGGTAAGGAGAAGCCAGCTGTGTAGACCGCAGCCATAGATTCTATAGCCTGGGTTGGCCAGAGCTCCAGTCTCTTGTGTCTGAGGCCAGTCTCAGTGTGAACCCAGTCTGAGCTCTCTCACACACACCATATCTCCTCCTCTCCCTACCTAGCCTCCTATCTACAGTAGCTACCCATTCAGTCGTCCTCCTTTGATCTGCCACCGCTTAGGCTGATGCTCAAACTGCAGCAAGAAAAACATTCGCCAGCTACAGACACAGTCCCCTTGTCCTAAGGCACCACTGTCACTTGCTTTGTCCATGCAACTTCCTAGACATATTGACTATCAGATGTTTATTTCTGGCTCTCAAAAACCGCCCTGCCATGACACATGACTTCTTGGCAGAGTTCTAAATGGGGCTGATTCCAGCCATGTTAATTCCCCCAGGGCTGGAGTGAGCCTGGCCCCCACATCTGTCCCTTTGTCATCTTCTCTTATGGACTAGCCTGCACTACACCCTCACCTTTGAACTCCCCTGCTCCCTCAACAATGATCTCTGGGCATCAGCCATCAGTCCCCAAATCATTTCACACTTTCTTCAAAGGGATGCTGGAGCCAGGGACATCGGACAGCCGATCATTTATTATTATTTCAAGGTTTGCTAGACACTAACTAAAACATCTACTAAGGTTCTGTTAATGGAATCTAGAAAGCCATCTACAGTAGGCCCTGCAGTGGCCCCATATGCTATTCCTAGGGTTCAGAGGGCATGTTTGGTCCCGTTAAATATCTATTTGCTTTTCTGCAGCTATTCCCAACATTCTGGAATACCTGGGTCAAATAACTTGCTTCCAGATAGTCAATGCAGACCATGAAAATGGGAGTGGACGGGGCAGGGAGGGTTGGTCAGTTGGGTTTTCTGCAAAGAAGTGTCAGTTACTGGCAAGAAGATGGGAGCTGTGGTAGGACCGTTGTGGATCTCCAGCAGACTCCCCATGTTACTTCTGACTTGTCCCTTCCATATGCCTCAGTTTTCTCATCTGTAAATTGGAAAGAACACTATTGCACTTACTTACATCAAACGGCAGGTGTCTAACAGTTGAGGGTCACTGTAGGAGTGGAAGCTATGAATTCTGGATGTTAGAGCTCTGGGTCTACCAACCTTGGGTGAAGAAAGTAAAAAATAGTGAGGGGAAATGTTAGTCATGCTTCTACCCACACGAAATAATCTGGCTTTGTTCATGGTTTGGGTCAGTTTGGTTATGACTAATTAAGAACCGGCCTCTGAATCCTTAACATCACCTCCACTGGCAGAGACTGAGCTGTGAGACATCAGACACCACTGGGAATGTCCCTTCTAATGGCCTCTCCCAGCTTTGGACAGCTAAGCGAGATGCCTTGGGATTCCCTCTGCACCACTACACAAATATCCTGGCACTAAATCCTGAGCTGTTTTCATGTGCCATTGATAGGCACTGAAATTGCCTTCTCATATCAGCTGGCACCACCCCAGATCTCTTCACATAACACAGGGATGCATCACCCACTGTATTATGGATGCCGGACAGCCAAGAATAAGCATCACAAATCTCTTTTCAGTGGATCCAGACACCTAAAGGGGGTCCAGCCATTTCATTACAGTGAACAGCCTTGCCCAAGCCTAAGGCATTACACACAAGACACCCCCTTGCTTTGAAAGCAAAGCAAGGATAGTCATGGAGGGACCACCACACAGGTAATGGACTGTGTCTGAACAAAGCTGAGATGATTGGATCAGAATTCAGCTAGAAAAATCCTGGGGAATGGAGGAGGTTTTCCTCAGAGTTGAGACGAGCAAAAGCCATGGTGGCTGCAGCTTTGTTCTTCACCCTGGACAGTTACCAAATTTTATGTTCTGATTTGATGTGAAAGGGCTCACACTGACCAGTCTGGAAAAATAATTTTGCCCATGGTCAGATTAGCAGGGAGTGTGGAGTTTTTTTCACCTTCCCATGCATCCTGGGGCATGGCACCTGCAGAGATCACCTAATCATCCCTTTGCAAGGCCTCCAGCACTGATTACTGTTTACTGCCTGTGGTACACGATGGTTTAGTCTCCAGTCTAACAAAAGTCTTTGGGCTCAATACAGGGTTATCTGGGTGAGACTGAATGGTCTGTGTCATCACCAAGGTCCTGCTGGCCTTGGAACCTATGAATGCTAGGAATAGGCAGCTTGAGGGGGATAGAGGCCTGATCATCCATCCCTAGGAACTGGGCTGATGCCAGTTTTGGTATCAGCATTGGACAACAGAAATTTTTCACTTAATCCAGCCTTCACCCGGCAGCTTAGAGGCAAACATGCTGTGGAGCACACACAAGGCTGTGAGTTCGGAGATGCTCAGGAGACGCTTGTTCCAGGTTTACTTCCTGAACTTTCTGGCATGACTGCAGCTCACAAAGGGAGGTATAAGTGACTGGCAAAGTGACCGGCATTGTCTGAGCCTACGGAAATGGCTTCACACCAAAGCCAGCTTGTCAGTTGAACAGCAGGTGTCTCAGAGAGAAGGGTAACAAAAAGATGCCAAAAACCAACTCCCATCCTGTCTGATCTAGCTCCTCAGATACTGTTGTCCGAGTTCATCTCTTTGGTTTAGAGGAACAGAAGAAATGCCTGACTGGATCAAGTCCAAGGTCCATCTGACCTAGTGCCCTGTCTCTGACTGTGACTGGTACCAGATGCTGCAGAGAAAGGGGCATGAAACTCCCCAGTCTGTGGGATAACCCGCCCCCACTAGAAGTTTTCTTCTAAACCAGAGATTGGGTTAAGTGTTACTCAAATGAGAGAATTTGGCCATTCAAAGTTTATCCATAGTTTCTATCTGACCAGTGTGATGGTGTCAGAGGGGCCAGAAAATGCCCCCTTCATCTCTCCATCAGGCTGATTCGGGAATCCCAATCCTAGCCTGCCTTCATCAGAGATAAGGTGTGGACTCCATTCATGGAATGCCTTCTCCACATCAGGTGAAGACAGGAGTGGATGGGGGCTTCAGGATGTTCAAGGAAGCAGCAGCTTTGCATATGGGCAAACGAGCAGCATGTTCAGCCAGGACTAAAGACCTGCTTTATCCACAGTGTGTAAGCAGGGCTCAAAACATGTCATGGAGGAAGATTGGAGCCTTAACTAATTCAGGATGAAGCCGTCAACTTTGGGGGCTTGAGCTGAGGCTCTATGGGTAGATTTGACTGCAGGTGATTCATGCACCATTAATAACTGGCAAGCAGGTGTTCCCAGTAGAAGTCACTACCAAACGCCATTGCAAGGGCCACTCTTTTCCAGGGACACTAAAGATCTTCATGTTGGCCATTCGCCCCCAGCCCCCTGGTGCCTCCCACCAGTGTTGCTAAGCAAGGATCAGTGACGCTGGATTGTCCTGGCTCCACAGCCAAAGGGAAGCTGCTGCAGCAGTGACTCAACCTATCTGCCCAAGGAGTCAGTGGCCATTCTGCCAGTTGACATGTTCTACCACCACACTGAATCCCCCCAAGAGGCAGGGAAGAACACCAAACAAGAGACGGTCACAACATAGTGCAGTGGGGCAGGGCCAAAGTAGTTCTGTTCCTTCCACACCACAAGTGGTGGAGGACTGGGTTTTGGCTCTCATCTCTGCATGCGGACCAATGCACAGACTGGAGATTAAAACTGAACTGATTTCCTTGGCAGCAGCCCTCAAGGCTGACACCTGGGTATGTCACTCTGTCTTTCCCCAGCACATTTATGCTAGACCTTGCACCACTGATATGTACAATAATCTTATTCCCAAAGAGGAAATAGGTAATTACAGGGACAGTTTGGTAAAAAATAATGGATCCTTTGATCCATGCCCTCTTAGCCTCAAACTATCCCAGACCAATTAACCAATGAGCTTTTGCTAAACCAAAACACAACCCCTCCTGTGCCTGTCACAATGGGGAGTCACATTTTGAGTCATCAGGGTACTGCAGGTCCAGGGTGATCGCCTGCTACCTCAGCGTAAGCCTTTAAGCCCAGGCTCTGCATAGCCTTCTGCACAGAGCTATTCAGTCTGGACAGGTCAGTTGGGATCAGATCACGTTTCACATGTGGATCCTGACTGTCTGAACCTCTTGGACCTGCCAAATCAGTACCCGGTCCCACAAAGAGAGCAGCACAGGATCGCTTACTCCATTGGCTTGGGTGGATGGAGTGAAGGCATTAATTGGATCCCTTTGGATGACCAGACAACCTCCATGGGCACCTTCTCAGGAGACAGCCAGCCTAATTGGGTAGGAAGCACCCCAGGAAAAGGCTGCATGTGTTAGTCACCCCAGATTACTCCCCCATCTGTTGCCCATACCCATGGCTAAGGGAAATGGCCCCTGTTGGCCTTAGTCAAATTTTTAGTGGACAGGCGGACACATTGCGAAAGGCATCACTATAGCCCTCCTTCTTTCAGCTCCATGGACCGAATGGATGGTGGTGGCCAAAGCCCCCTCAGGACCATACAGGTGTGGGTCACTGTTGAAGCATGGGGATGGAGCATGATGTGGAAAGCTTGTACACTCTGCTGTTTGTGCTACACTAAATGGGTAAGACACAGAAGGCACCAGTCTCTAGGGCTGTCAGTCCTGGAACATCTCTGAGCAGCATGAAACCCGTTAATTTAAAGACAAAACCCCCTCCCTTGCAGCCTTCTCAGCCCCTGTAATTAATCTCACTTAGCATCGCAGATTGACTCCCCCTGCTTTTAGGTAAATTATTCAAGCACATCTCCACCTGTCCAAATAAACCTCCTTCAAAGGCTGCGCTGAGAGCTCTTTCTGCAGCTTGGTGCTGACAAGAGCCGTTCAGATCTATCAGCATCACCCAGCGATCAGCAGAGTGGGGAGAAGTTGGTGGAGAGACAGTCTTTCTTCCCCCTTTCCAAGCTGCAGTCAGATCAGGTGTTTGCCAGAGATACCAATTCCTTGCAGACACAGACACTCTGATAACAACTTGCTACAAAGCCTTCGGCTCGCTGTTCCCTGGTGCAATCAGCAGTAGGTCAGTATCCAATACATTCCATGTGGCTCCCATCAGTTGCTGGCAGGCATTTGTCAAGATTGCCATTCTTTATCCACTTTCTTGGGGGGGGGGGGTATGATTGGCAAAGTCCAGATTTCCAAAAGGCTCCAAGGATGGGGCATTGAAGAGCATGGGCCTTTGACTGACCTGTATGTTTTACTGATACCCAGCTAATTGGGGAAGGTAATGAATAATTCTTTTTCATAATGCAGCCTCCTGCAGCAGATTCTGTCTGTAAGAAAAGCACAACAGAGCTGATGCTGTAAGGTTCTCAGCAGAGTTATTTATACATTGGGACATTTTTCAAAGTGCCACTTTGATGTTCTTCCACCAGCTTGGGAAAAAGTAGTCCATCCCAAAATAAACTGAAGCAAAAGTAGCAGCACTTCATTATCGGTCGTATTCAGCCAGGGGGATTTTGAGGCAGGGAACAGAACAAAAGTCTTCACAGTCAGCCCATCAAATCCTCTTCTTTTAAGTGTATTTCAAGTCAGTTCAAAATGAGGATCCTGGGAAAAGGAATGATAAAAATGCAACACCCTTTAAACGCAGCACTCTCAAAGGGGGAAGAGCATCATTATTCTTGGTTTGGAGAGGGAAATTGGCAAAGAGGCCATCCTTCCCTCCTCCCCCCCTTGTCAGATGTGGCCTCTGATTTTGGGAGCCTCTGTTTTTAAGAAGGGACACACAGAACCAGCTGTCAGTTTTAAGCTAAGTGACTTTGCCCCTGTCTTAAAATACATCAGGGGCCAAGAATGGCTCAGAATTCAGTTTCCCTGACTTCTTCAGTGTTACTTCTTCATCTCTACCCAGCATCATTGCTGGACTGTCCTTCCTCATGTGTCTCAACAAGCTAATAGCCTTACATTATTCCTGAGGCCTGCTGTAGAATAAGACTGTACAGCTGTGGGGGAGACCAAAAACAAATAACACCAACTGGCTTTCCAGGGACTACTTTAAAATAATCTCTTTTAAAAGCTGTCACTGAAATTTCTTTTTTTGTTGTAAAACTCAATGCCTTCCCCCCCCGGTTCAGGTTTTGAAATTTTTCCATAAAAAAAATCTTGTAGAAAAACTGATCATTTTTAGCAAAAGGAGAAAGCTTTTCAACAAAAGAAAGTTTGTTTTTGGTTAAAAACCAACCCCCAAACTCTGTCTTACAGATGATGAACATTTTCATTTTGGACAAAAACCCGTTTTTCATTGACTTTTCTTTCAATGCAGAGAGCTTTGAGCTACCCTGGGTGACTGGCTGTCTGTAATCGTTTGCCTTAGCACCACATTAACTTACAGGAAAGCCAGCCATCTATTGGGCCAAACAGCCCCAAGGGCCACAGTGACGTCTGGCGTCACTGCCAGGTTACAGACACTGCTGCAGGATGTGTGACCAGGGCCCCCTACACTTGCGGTTGGTTAACTCCATGCTGGTCCCCCCCCGTCCCCTTAGACTCAGGGCTTTGTTTGCATCATGATCTGCCACTCGATGCCCTAGCTGATGTCCAGCCCAGTGGAGCGACAGGCCCACCTTTGCTCACCTGAGGACCATTTTTGCCCAGGGGGCCATGGGCACCGATGGCACCAGAAGTGAAGTCTACTGCCCCCAGAAGACTTTGTGAAGGCTCAGAGAATAACAGGATTCAAAAAAGAAAGGGATAAATGCCCAGCAGATAGGCCCATCAATGATCGAGAAGACACAGCATTGTGCTCTTGGTGTCTGTAAATCTCTGACTGCCAGAAGCCGGGAAGGGGAAGAGGGGTGGATGTCTCCATGCTTTTGGCTACACTTCTCTAGTTACACACTATAGAAACGATCCCGAATGCTGCCATGTTCTATTCACTCCCCCAGTGATCTGGTATGGGTGCTGTGGGAGGCAGGACCATGGGCCAGTTGGCCATGGTCTGGCCCACTATGACTGCTTTTATGTTCTGAATAAAGAGGTGGGGCCAGCAGACCCAGCAGCTCCCACAATGCAAAGCTCCAGCCTAGTGGCGTGCATCAAAGGTGAGTGGCGCCCACTGGCAGGGCCATGTGACATCTGTTGGCTGTGCTGCCCAGCACTGTGGCATGGAGGGTGAGGGGCCACCGGCTGTGGGAGGGACCCTGACTAAGGCCTCTCGCCCTCTCATCTTGCTGCTGCTTCATGAAGGCCCTCTGCATGTACTGACCACTGAACCATCTTGCCAGCCATCGCCAGGCCATGAGGACAAATGGGATCCCTGCCCCAGGTGCCATAACAGCCAGACAGTCGGCAGCTCCCACTGGTGCACAGGTGTGCCTCCAGCTGGGCCCACTTGCCAGTAGCCAGTCACCTTACAGGGTCCCAGAAAGCCAGCTTCTGCCCTTGTGTCGGGGTCACTTATGGGACCGCGTCCCTCTCCTGTGCCTCCTCCACTGGGCTTCCACCTCATCCTGCGGGAGCTGCTTCCCTTGGGTCTCTCTGGCAGCAGCACTCTTCTGTCCAGCCGCCTTCTGCTGGAGGTGTCCTCTCCTTAGTTGGGAGTGCTGTGTGTGTTTGCTTGTCTGCTATGTATGTGTTTTCTGGTTTGGCTTTTTTTTTTTTTTTTGGTTTTTCCTTCTCAGTTTGCAGGGGCTGAGTGGCAGTTGGGATCAGGTGACCCCAATTAGGGGTGGAGCCTTCCTAATGGGGGAGCTATGAAGGCAGCCACTCAAGGAAGCTGCAGCAGCATCAGGGCTGTTAACAGGGGAGTTTGAGAGGGAGTTTGTTGGGGGTAAGACAGACTTATGCCAGAGGTGGAGGTAGCAGCAGAAGTCACTCCAACAAGGGAAGAGACAAGGAAGATGAGAGGATGTGGAAGCTGTGGGATGTACATTACCTTGGAGGTGTAACCCCAAAGAATTTTGTTTGTATCAAGTGCTGCCTCATAGAGCTGTTGGAGGAGAAAATCCAAGGGTTGGAGATGGAGGTGGCAACTATGGTTGAGTTTAGAAAGGAGTTTGAATAGTTGATGGAGCAAAGGACTGGGGAGGCTGGAGACAAAAACTCAGACCTGCAGATGGAAACGGGAGCAGCCAGTTCTGAGGGGAGACTGCTAGGTAAGGAAAGTGAGCAGTGGAAATGTGTGACTGTGAGAAGGTGGCAGAGATAAAGACCAGCTAGTGAAGGTGAACTAGAACTCAGTAACAGGTTTGCTGAATTAGCAAATGAAGGAGACCAGCAGGGGAACACTGAAGGTGGGAGTGTGAGGAAGAAGAGGGGAGCAGCTAGTCTCATTCAAAGAGGAGTTGAGCCACTGGAGATAAATAAGAGCCCAGGGAGCATTCAGCAGCGGATGCAGAGGATTGGGAACAGCAGCTGTAGACATCATGACTCCTGGACCAAAAGAACTGGGGATAGACTGGAGAAGCACACTGTTGCCAGGAAAAGGCAAGTGTATGTGATTGGGGATCCTCTGCTGAGGAGGACAGACAGGCCTATAACTAGAAGTGACCCTGAGAACAGGAGGGTGTGCTGCTTGCCTGGAGCTAAGATACACAGTGTGGATCTGAGGCTGAAGAGGATCCTAATGGGAGCAGGAAAAAATCCTCTGATTGTCCTTCATGTGGGTACAAATGATATAGCTAGATTCTCACTGGAACGTATCGAAAGAGACTATGCCAGTCTGGGGACAACTCTCAAAGAGCAAGAGGCTCAGGTGATCTTCAGTGGGATTCTGCCTGTCCCTAGAGGAGGGTAACACAGGTGTGAGAAGGTTCAGGCAGTTAACAGATGGCTCAGGCAGTGGTGTTACAAGGAGGGCTTTGGGATGTATGGGCACTGGGAGGCTTTCATGGATAGAAGACTATTTGCTTGGGATGGACTACACCTGAGTAGAGAGGGAAACAGACTTCTGGGAGGGAGGCTAGCTCAACTGATTAAGAGAGCTTTAAACTAGGGAGTGTGGGGAGATGGTTGGGAGATGCTCAGACAATCTCTATGCCTGATACTAGCATTGAGGGGCAGGAAACTAAATTCAGAAAAGACAAAGATGTGGGAGGCAGTATGGATGTTAGAAAGGTGGGAAGCACAACTACTGGTCTGATGGACGATGTTGGCAGTAGTAAAAAAAGGCCACATCAGGTAAAGAATGTGATCAAAGCCGAGTAGCAAAAGCTAAAATGTTTATATACCAATGTGAGAAGCCTAGGTAATAAAATGGAGGAACTGGAACTACTAGTAGAGGAACTGAAACCGGATATTATAGGGATAATAGAAACATGGTGGAATAGTAGTCATGACTGGTATACGGGCATTGAAGGCTACGTGCTCTTTAGGAAAGACGGATGTAAGGGCAAAGGTGGTGGTGTGGCATTGTATATCAATGATGCAATAGAATGCAAAGAAATTCAGAGTGATGGAATTAGCAGGACAGTCTATCTGGCTCAAAATCACATTGAAGAAGAAAGCTATTAGAGTTTCACCTGGAGTAGTGCTTGGGAAGTGTTACAGACCACCAGGATCTGATTTGGACATGGACAGAGAACTCTTTAAGGCCTTTAAGGAAGTAAACACTACCGGGAACTGTGTGATTATGGGAGACTTTAACTTCCCAGATATAGACTGGAGGATATGTGCTAGCAGCAATAAAAGGGCCCAGACTTTCTTGGAGATGATAGCAGACAAATTTCTCCATCAAGCAGTTTCCAAACCAACAAGAGGAGATGCGATCTTAGATTTGGTATTAGTCAGCAGTGAGGTCCTCATAGAGGAATTAGTCGTAGGGGACAATTTAGGCTCTAGTGACCATAAGCTAATCCAATTTAAACTGAATGGAAGGGTATACAAAAATAAATCTGTAACCAGAGTTTTGACTTCAAAAGGGCTAACTTCAAAAAATTAAGGGAATTAGCTAGGGAAATGGACTGGACCAAAGAATTCATAGATATGAACATTGAGGATGCTTGGAATACTTCAAGACAAAGCTGCAGGAACTATCTGAAGCCTGCAATCCAAAGAAGAGGAAAAGATTTTCAGGTATGGGTTCTAAACCAAGCTGGATGAATGTACATCTTAGGCAGGCAATTACGAGGAAACACAAGGCCTACAAGGAGTGGAAGATGGGAGGGATAGGAAAGGAGGGCTACTTTTTAGAGGTCAGCATGTAGGGATCAAGTGAGGAAGGCCAAAAGCCAAGCAGAGTTAGACCTTGCAAAGGGAATCAAAACCAATAGTAAAAGGTTCTTCAGCCATATAAATAGAAAGAAAACACAGAAGGATGAAGTTGGACCACTATACACTGAGGATGGGGTAGAGATCAGAGAAAATCTAGGCTTGGCTGAATATCTAAATAAGCACTTTGCCTCTGTCTTTAATGAGGGTGATGGTGAGATTGGGGACAGAGGTTTGGCAGCTAATTGGAATGAGAATGTAGAAGTGGAAATTACCATATCTGAGGTGAAAGCCAAGCTTCAGCTGCTTAATGGAACTAAATCAGGTGGTCCAAATAATCTCCATCCGACAATATTGAAGGAACTCGCACATGAAATTGCCAGCCCTTTAGCAAGGATTTTTAAAGTATCGGTGAACACGGGGCTGTGCCTTATGACTGGAGAATTGCTAATGTGGTCCCTATTTTCAAGAAAGGGAGTAAAAGGGATCCAGGTAACTACAGGCTGTTAGTTTGACCTCAGCAGTATGTAAGGTCTTGGAGAAAATTTTGAAGAAGAAGGTACTTAAGGATACTGAGGAGAATGGTAACTGCAATAAAATACAACACGGCTTTACAAAAGGTAGATCATGCCAGACCAATCTGATCTCCTTTTTTGAGAAGATAACAGATTTTCTGGATAAAGAGAATGCGGTAGACCTAATTTACTTAGATTTTAGCAAGGTATTTGATACAGTTCCACACAGGGAATTATTAGTTTAATTAGGAAAGATGGGGATTAATATGAAAATAGAAAGGTGGATAAAGAACTGGTTACGGGGAAGATTACAGAGGGTCATAGTGAAAGGTGAACTGTCTAGCTGGAAGGAGGTTACAAGTGGAGTTCCCCAAGGATAGGTCCTGGGACCCATCTTATTCAACCTTTTTGTTACTGACTTTGGCACAAAAAGTGGGAATGTGCTAAGTAAGTTTGCAGACAACACCAAGCTGGAAGGTATTGCTAATACAGAGGAGGGTTGGGATAGCCTACAGAATGATTTGGATGACCTTGTAAAGTGCAGTATTAGAAATAGGATGAAACTCAACAAAGGGAAGTGCAAGGTCATGCACTTAGGGACAAATAACAGGAATTTTCCTTATAAGTTGGGAATCCATCAGCTGGAAGTGAGGGGGGAAGAAGGACCTGTGTGTACTGGTTGATCACAGAATGACAATGAGTAGCCAACACGATGTGGCAATGAAAAAAGCTAACGCAGTCCTGGGGTACATCAGAAGAGGTATTTCCAGTAGAGATAAGGAGGTGTTAGTACCATTATACAAGGTGCTGGTGCAACCTCACTTGGAATATTGTGTACAGTTCTGGTCGCCCATGTTTAAGAAAGATGGAATCAAACTGGAACAGGTGCAAAAAAGGGGCTACAAGGATGATTCATGGAATGGAACATTTTTCCTATGAGAGACAACTTAAAGAGGTTGATTTGTTTAGTCTTCTCAAAAGAGGGCTGAAAGGAGATATGATTGCTCTTTATAAATACATTAGAGGGATAAATACAAGAGAGGGAGAGGAATTATTTGAATACAGCACCAAGACACAAGAACAAATGGATACAAGCTGTCCTTCAGAAAATTTAGGCTTGAAAGTAGACGCAGATTCCTAACCGTCAGAGGAGTAAAGTTCTGGAATAGTCTACCAAGGGAAGTGGTGGGGGCAAAAACCTTAGGTGCCTTCAAACCGAGCTTGATAAGTTTATGGAGGGAATGATATGATGTACAATGTAGCCATTGTCTGTCTTTTACTACTGGTGATGGGTATGATAGTGACCTGGGAAGGGGTATTAGATGGAGTGGGTTCTGAGTTATTACAGAGAAGTTCTTCTTGACCTGGCTGTTGTGGACTTGCCCTTGTGCTCAGGATAACTGATTGCCATATTTGGGGTCGGGAAGGAATTTTCCCCCAGGGCAGATTGGCTTGGGCGGTGGTGGTTTTTTGCTTTCTTCTGTAGCATTGAGCATGGCTCACTTGCTAGTTGATTCTCTGTATTAAAGTCTTTAAATCATGATTTGAGGACTTTAATAGCTGAGTTATGGGTTTGAGGTTCATTGCAGGAGTGGGTTGGTGAGGTTTTATGGCCTGCAGTGTTCAGGAGGTCAGACTAGATGATCACATTGGTCTCTTCTGACCTTAGTGTCTATGAGTCTATGAGCTGGGCTTCACCTTTACATGCCCTAGGGGCAACCATGGGGGTTAATGGGTCTATGTGAGGCCTTTCAATGCCTGGGCAGGGCAAAGCGCCCCAGCACAGACTGTTACTTTTGAAAGGAGTAGGCTGGTGAAGAGGGGACGGGTAAAGGACTATAAAATCTTGACTTGTCCAGAGAAGGGGGCATCCACTCTCCCTGTCTCCAAACACAAGGCCAAGGGGTGATGCCAGAGGAAAATTCAAACCTGATCCAACAAAACACTTAGAACTAGCCTACAGAACTCACAGCCACAAGAAATTGCTGAGGCCAAGAAATTGGCATGATTCAAATTGGACTTGGACATGTACACAGACAACAAGAATTGCCAGAGACAAAGTGGAGCAGGTAGTAACTTTTATTGGATCAATATTCATTGCCGAGAGAGACAAGCTTCCAAGAGCCATATAGCATGTCTTCTTCTCCTCTCTAAGCTGAAAAGCATGCCTGTTTCACCCACAGAGGCAGACCCAACTAAGGCTTGACGCACACATACCCAACACCAGGAGTGTCGCTGGCGCTGGGCACACGGGGCACATGCCCTGAATCCCGGCGCCAGTGCCCCAGGTCTGGCGAGGCCTGCCTCTCCCGGTCTCTGGCCCAATCAGGCCGGAGATCCAGGGTCCAGCCACCCACAGCCACAGCAGCCCTGTCCCCAGCTGGGGATCCAGGGCTCAGCTGCCCATTGCCACGGAGGCAACTTTAGGCCCCAGCCCCAGCTGGGGATGCAGGGCCTAGCCGCCCGCGGCGGCACACAGCAGCTTCCAGCCCTGTCCCCAGCCAGGGGACAGGGCCTGCGGGCTGGGGGCAGGGCCTGTGGGCCTGGGGCGGGGCCTGGGCCGGTGCCCCTGGTCCCTCCCCGGGGCAGCGATGCCCCTGCCCAACTCCCATCCCTTCATTGTCTCACTGATGTCCTGGAACACGGCACTCAGGAATACCCAGCGTTATAATGGTTGCACACATTCCAGCAGGCGTACTAGGGTGACTGGCTCCATGGGAGCAGATTAGCCCACATCCGCTCCTATGAGGGTCTGACACTTTTCTTTAGCATCTGGTGCTTGTCTGGAAAGGCGAGATGCCAGCCTAGATCAACCTTGTTCCTGAGACAGCTCCCATGTTCCTGTTTTCTCTCACTCTGCCCCCGCCCCTCCCACCCTGGGAGGAGAGCAAATGGGATAGCTGGGAGAGGGCTGAATCAGGAACTGGAATTTTGCATCTGAAACAAAAAGTCCTGGAAACTGTCCAAAATTGATTTCCTTTTCCCCGAATGTTAGCAAGCGATTGCCCTTCGCCCAGGAAGCAACAGCAGGGAGCAGAGCATGTAAGGTGCCCCCAAGTGTCTTATTCTTGCATCATAGCAGTGACGCTCCTGTCTCAAGGGCTGGGGTTTTGCACAGATACCACCAGAGGTGTCTGATACCACAGATCTGGGACCATGCGCCTGGAAGTCAGTCCCCCTTGACCACCTAAATGTGGGCCAGAATTTTGCTGCTGGCCTTAGAGGTGTGAGCTACTGTCCCCCCACCTCCCACTGGGCAGGAGCGTGCCACCCTCCCCATCCCCCCCTGCCCGCCAGCTGGCATGGAATTACAGTTCTCAGGACTGTCCTGAGCAGCTTTTTGCACTGAGCCCCTGATGCCTCAGCTCCCCACGCCCGACCTGGCCCCCGGCCTTTTATCAACTTTAACACCCCCACCCCCTATCAAGCTGACTGAGGGGGCTAGTGACTTAGTGCAATGGTTCCCAACATTTTCTCTGCCAAGGCACACCTTGCAACCTTTAATTAATTTGAGGCACACCACCATAGAGTTTCCAAATAAGCTAATGAATATTCATGAGCCAATCCAGAGCTTTTGGAGTAATTTTTTCAAAAAATGTTGTGGCACACTTGCTCAGATCTGATGGCACACCTGTGTGCCATGGCACATTGGTTGGGAAACACTGATTTAGTGGTTCCAGCCAGCACTTGCTCTCTGCAAAGAGCCAGGCTCTGGTGCAGTGGGGGTGTGGGAAGCTGGTGCGAGGGCCAATGGTGCCAACCCCCTGCCGTCCTCTAGCTCGGCTCCACAGATCATTTGCCGCCCACCTCCCCTCCAGACATTTAAGCCTGTTGTGAATATCTGAAACCAGCCCACGGTGGCCCTTTCGTTCAGGCCTTTGATTGATTGTCCCAGACTGCAGATTCTTCTCCCTTTGTCCTGGCCTCTCTCTCCACCCAGCACCTGGCGGCAGAGAGCTTCTTTCCGTGGGAGGAAAAGGGCCCCAGTTGCAGGGGATGCCCCATCCCAGCTGACGCTGGGGGGAGGCTTTGCAATGGCCAAACACCCACCAGCCCATGCTCTGGTGAGAAATCCAGCGACCCAGGATCAGGGCTGCAGAGCAACAGTGGGTGGGCAGAACTGGCGCCGCATCCCAGACCATGCCACTGACCCCTGCCTCAGCAAGGTGATTTTTCTGTAGCACATGGCCTCTGCAGGGGGCAGCACGAGAGCAGGCAGCCAGGGGGAGCAGGCGCCAGGCATGATAAAAGGAGGCTGTGGTGTGTGGCTGCTGGAGCTTCTTTGATTCCACTCCCTGCACAAGTCCAGCTCATGTTTCTTCCTGCTCTGCACCCCCCTCCCCCAACACTCCCTTTGCCATGACCCATATTTTATGGCCTGCTCAGTCCCAATGCAGAGAAACACCCCAGCCCCCCTGGACTGACCTACAACCTGGGCAAGTGATGAGGGAAATTTGCCCCCCGCCCAGCTCCCAGGCTTGGAAGTTGCCTGCAGCTGCCCCCCACTCCATGGATCGAGAGCCCCACAAGGGCAGAGTTTCTTCCCCATTTGCCACTCGCAGCCATCCCCCCTCCATCCCTCCTGCAATCCTCCACTGGAGTGTGGCTATCAATGTGCGAAGCCCCTGGTGGTAGGATGGGCTGTGTACAGGCAACGGGTACTGGGAGGCTGAGCATGGCAGTGGAAGAGAGAGGTGCCCCAAAGCATTCTGAATTACGGGGGATAGCAAGTGTGTTAGGACAGACTTCACCAGAGGCATCTGCCCCACTGCCAGCAAGAATCTGCCTTGGGCACCATGTCTCTCCGCCCAGCACCAACCGCTGACTCACTTCAGTTCTGTCCCTTATGGGCTTTTGGAAAACAGCTGTTGCTTTTCCCCCCATTGCTCACAGGACAGGTGTGTGCATGGGGGCAAGAGGTCTCCTGTGAGCAGGAGCTATCCATTATTAGTGGATTGGACCCCAGGCCCATCTCACCATAAGGGCTGGGATCCCTGGCTGCCCATAACTTTGCTGGCAACCTATTAATTCCAGAGAAAATCTTAAACTGCCATAGGAAAAAAATCTGTATTGTTGTCTGTAAATTATCATCTGTTTAAACATCTGGCATTTTTTTAAAGCATTCCTGCATGGTGATGCCACAAACCCATCTGCCTTTGTGGTTTTAATCTCTCTGCAAGGGACTCCCTTCCTGCCTCCTGTCTTCCCTCTAATCTGTTGGTTAAAGCAAAAGAATACTGGTTCCCATGTTCCAGTTGCTGCTTTAAGGTGAGTGACATGCAGGCGATTAGCCAAGTGCTTCAGTAAAAGCCATGAGGACACAGAAACACAGGGAGAAACAAGTTTGGAGGGGAATGTGGAAAGGTGCCCTCTGATGAGCAAACAGGGGATGAGTCAATGAAAAGCCGTCGTTTGGGGGGGAGGAAAAAAAAAGCAGGTATTTAAATAAATTTGATAAGTGCAGCTTATGGGTAATGGTAAGAGGGGCTGGATGGGAGCGGAGGGCCTAAGCATTGGGAACGTGTGGCAGAAATAGACCCATCAGTGTTTGGAATCACAGCCCTTCACTTCGCAAGTCTCCTGCAGCTTAGCTACACTGGCATTTTGCAACAGCAACCCATTTGCCTCACTCACAGGCCAAAGACAGCGAGGGAGTGAACTGTCCATGCTGCTATTTGTAACACCATAGCAGGGACCAAACCTACAAATCTTTGTGGTTTGGCCTTAACATCCAAGCCCACAGCAGGCTCCCCATCCATACAGTGGCCCTGCCACCACTAAAGGGTGACAGAGCCATGCACAGCGGTGACAGGGGAGGAGTTACACCAAAGACGACACCAACCTCTGAGAGATCCATCCCTCAGGGCCCATGAGACGAAGAATAACTTCTTGTTCCCTCTGGTTCTTCAGGCTGCCTAGAGGTACCAGGATTCTTGCTGGGTCCCTGTCCTGCTGCTTTGATTACAAGCAGGTTCTGCATGAAGAACAGGGAAGTTCACTCTCTGTCACATTTTGGAGGCAGTTCAGCCCAGAACCTCTGAGCAATGTAGGGGCCTAATGCTCACTGATTTCACAGGGGCCTGAATAGCTTTGAAGATCCAGGTCTTACTTAATATTGCAGGGGGTGTGTGTGTGCAAAAAGACATGATCTAAACCTGCAGGTATTTTGGGGTCTGACTTTGCCAAACAGAAGCAGTGGAAATCTGCCCTGCATTCCCTAGATCTCCTGGCCTCTCGTGCACATGGCTTTGGGCCACCCCACCTTTAAAGTTGCAGCAGCACGCCTTTTAGGGCTTATCTGAGGCTCTCATTGCACTTCCCAGAGTGGCATTTGATTCCATTTTACAGATGGGGAAACCAAGGCAGCAGACAGCACACTTCCCAAAGCCACAACAAACATCCTGTGTCTTAATTCCCAGTTGCTTTGGGGGCAGGGCTTGGCCCCAGTGCCCTGGCCTCTATCCAGTCAGTGCCATTTCCTTCTACTTCCTTAAATTCCCTCAGCAGTGGATTGGATCTTTAGTTAAACAGCTGCTATGTTCCAAGTAAGGTAGCCGGTTCCTCCCCTTGCATGCCAGGGGCCTGCTAGATGCTGGCTGCGCAGCTGGAGCTGCCGAGACACGCCAGCCAATGCTCACTGCACACGCTCTTGCGGCCCTTTCGCGCCACAGCCTGGGGCTGATTGTATTAAGCATTCCTTTCCCGGGAAGCGGCGCGCAGCAGTTCCACAGAAATCATCTCCCTCTGACAGGTGACTGGCAGTTCCACTGAGGGGAGGTGGGGAGGAAGCCGTCAAGGCATGTCTCCCTGGAAGAAAAGCTTTGCAAGGAAGCTGTGAGAGCAGCCATGCCTTGGAGCAGAGTGCTTGTGGGATAACTGGTGCTGCCAAGGGCAGAAGGGGACAGGCTAGGGTGCTGCACCATAAGGGAAGGTTCGTCTGCAGCAGGGACCCTCAGGAGAGCCCTGTCCCATACCAGAGCTCTCAGCCACAGTTTGGGAGGCAGATCTGGGCCCAGAGCTACAGAGGCCCTTGGGCATTGTGACACTGAGCACTATGGCACCGAACTTTTAGGTTCCTTGAAAATCACTTGGATCCACAAAGCCAAAGCTAGGCTCCCAGGCCTCCTGCTAGGGGCCCCAGAAATACAAAACAAGCCAGTGACCATGGCCTGTCCACCCCACTCCTGTTCCTATTCTTCTCTCCTAAGGTCCCACCTCCTGGCCAGGCCAGAAACCAGAGCTGGGCTGTGATAAGAGCTGTCAAGAGATCCCAGAGTACTGTGGGGAACCCCGGACCTCACCTGTCTTTGTGGGGTGTGTCCTGGGGGTGGGGACACCAGCCAAGGAGTGTTCCTGGGTATGCCACCTCCCTATCCAGGGCAGGTGGAGGGTCCAGGTCCCCGGATGTTGGCCTGGGCTCCCAGTCTGGCTGGGGGCGAGGCCTCAAAAGGAAAACTAGGAGCAAGGGTAGGGCCACACAGGGGGCCGGGCCACACAGGGCAGGGCCTTGTGGGCCCCCCACATCTACCAAGGTTCTAGGCTTCTTGCCCCCTATATTATGCCTAAGAGACAGGTAAGCCTTAGAACAGGGCCCACAAAAGCCAGCACACCACTGGGTGGTGCCAATGTGAGGGGTGTGTCCTGGGCTCTAAAAACTATAAAGGAAGGGATAAAGTCCTGGCTGCAGGGAGGTACTTAGTGTTGAATAACTGTCTAAGGGACAAGTTTGGTCAGCCTGGGTGCTGAGGGATTCTGGGAGCAGGCCTCACAGCATCAGACTGTAGACAATCACTGAAAAAGGCCAAACTCACACTTGGTACCCACATGTATCACAAATGTTTATCCAGATTTTGTGTAAGCAGCTATGCTGATGTGGAAGACAATGGTCATGGTCAGCCAATGACCAGCTCACTTGCTGTGTACATGTGGAGGCCTGTAATGGTGAATCTGAGGTTAGCTGACCTGGGCCAACTAACCCTCTAGGACAATGTGAAGTCAGGCGTCTGTAGGGGAGTATTCCATGATAAGTGAGTATCAGCCAATTCCTGCAGCCCCCGCCCAAATTACGAATTAATTGGAATTTGCTGCATAATTTGCTGGCATAGAATATGTAACACCCTTGTGCCCTGCAGGCAGCTCTGGCCAAGGAAGGGCGTGCACAGGGATGCAGCAGGGAGAGCCCCTTTAACCCAGGGGCACCTGTTCCAAACCCCCCAGAATGACCATGCGCACACTGGGATAGCACAGGGATTATAGGAATGAGGAAGGTTTATTTACAGAGGGGCGAAGGAGAATCCAACAGGGGAGCTGGGGCAGCAGTAACAAAGAGTAACAGCTAGGCCAGGGCCCTTCATAGAAGAGAGGACCTTGGGGTAACCTAGATGCCACAATGAGGGACTCAGAAAATCAACCAGGAACCTGAAGTAGGAAGCGACAGTCTTTTCCTGGAGCAGATGTGTCAAACTTACAGCCCATGGGCCAGATTTGGCCCACCAAGGGCACTGATGCGGCCCACGGAGCTGCTGCCTGAGCTGTGTCTGGAGGCTGTCTACAGCTGTGAACTCCAAAGACAGGCTCCCTGCACAGCAGGGATAGGTGTGCTTCTGACTCACTCACATGATCTGAGTCACACAACACAGGGGAACAAAGGAAGCACTCCAGCCAATCCTGGCTCAGCTCTGCTGTGGTCTGCCAACCAATCAGAGTCTCATCCACAGCACGCTCAACCAGCTCAGGAGACCTACTACCACACTGCCTCCCATCCCAACTGTTTACCGTCAGTCAGCCAGTCAGTCAGTCAGTCAGCATACTAATTTGATTGACAACACGTTGCATGAATCACCAATAAAAAAGGAAAACATGGCTGGGGCCTACATGGGAACAAGCCAATCAGATGCTAGCCGGGACTGAGCCAACTGAAGGCCAGCAATCTGAACGACTGGCAGTGAGTGGGCCAGGAGGAGGAGAGGCAGGAGCCCAGCCTGGCTGCCTGTGACTAAGACTGATTTTTTTGCCTGCTACCAGGAGACAGCGGAAGGGGAAGGGGAAGGGGAAAGGGTGGGGGAAGTTAGGGAGCCAGCATGGGGAAAGGAGACCCACAGGGCAGGGAAAAGGGAAGGTGTGCAAGCGTCTGCAGGGTTGGGGAGGAGAACGGGGAGCCCACGCCACCTGAATATAGAGGGGTAAAGGGTTGGAGAACCTGTGTGGCCATGCAGCCCATGACAGGTGTCCTGCTTTCCAATGTGGCCCACCACATTGAATGAGTTTGACACCCCTGACCTAGAGTCAGGGCCAGCCCAACCATATAGGTGAACTAGGCAGTCGCCTAGGGCACCAGTCTTTAAGGGGTGCCAAATTAGGCAGAAGTGTTTTTTTTCTCTATCTAAAAAATATATTATATATATTAATATTTTATATTAACATGTTCACTCTTAAAACAGAGGGTTCTAAAGTCATAGTTCATCTAGGGCACCAAAATCCTTGGGCCAGCCCTGCCTAGAGTGGTAGCTATCCCACTTCATTTACTAATCAGAGTACTATGTGGGACCAGCATAGTTATTGAGGGTTTATGCTTGGGAAATTGAGGCTTGCTAAGGAGAGGCACTGCATGGTCTTTTCTTTGTGTCTGTGATGCCTACTTTTCAATAAACAAATAGCTTTGCACTGAAGATATTGGATCCTGATCTTCATTGGTACAGTGTATAGGTCCCAGTCAATCAGCACTCGAGAGCAGGGCCAGAACTAGCTCTTCAGGAGCCCGGGGCAAGCAGCCCCAAAGGAATGCTCCTCCACCCATACAGGCCTCAATACGGCCTGAGGCCCAATACATCCCCAGCCACCACTAAAAGGCAGCAGGGAGCTGGATCAGGCCCCAGCTGCCTTCCAGCAGTGGCAACTGGGGACAGATCTGGCTCCCTGCCGCCTCTGGGGCATCTACTGCACCCTCTAAAATTTGGCTCCTGTGGCTTCTGATGACAGCTGGAGCTCAGGTGCTGCTGGAAGCCCCAGGTGCTAAATTTTAGAGGGCACAGGGGACAGATCCAGCTCCCCGAGGTAGCCAGGGATGGATCAGCAGTGGCTGGGGCAGCAAGGAGCCAGATCCATCCCCTGTGCCGTCCAAAATTTGGCACCTGGGGGTTTGCTCCAGTTTCCCCAGCCTAGTTATGGCCCTGCTTGAGTTAATTTCCCCAGCCCAACACCTTGTTTTGCTTGTGATCCCCAGCCAGGAGCCCTGCTCCCAGCATCAGATGGGTTGGGCATCAAGGGTTAGGGTACTCCCCTCAGATGTGGGAGATGGCAGTTCACATCCATCCTCTGCTGGATGAGTAGGTCTCTGAACAGGGCTCTCCCACTGCTCCGGTGAGTACCTCAACCACTGAACTAGAGCATGAGAATCACTCCTTCTCTGGTCTCCTTGCCAATGAAGTAAAGTGTAATGGCTCCATGGACATTTGTGCATTTCATTTACCTAATTGGTTTTAAGGAATGCAAATTAGAAATGTAAACTAACACAGTCCTGCCAGCTATCTGGAGTTAGGAAGTTCTGTTAGGCACATCAATCTGTCTATAAGTTGCTGCATGCAAGTATACACCCAAACAGCCACCTCTGGGAGCAGGCTATCTGCCACTGTGGTTTTATGCATGTCATTATCTATTTTCCACCTCAGTTCTCAGGCTTTAAAAGGTACCACTTCATGAACATTTTGCTGCCATTGCAGAGCACTCTCCTAGCAAGGCACTGGAAAGATCCTGGCCGGCAGCAGGATGGGGTGCTAAGCAAGGCAGTCATGCAATAGTAAGGCTACCAGATACTAAAGCCTGGAAAGGAGGACAGGGAAATACAAAAAGGACATTGGAGGATACATGGAGAAAATGTAGTATTAATGTAATATTCTTCTGTTTTTAGGGGGTCCTGGCACACTTTCCCCTAAAAATAAGGCATATCATAGCATTCCAGCATACTTTAACCCCTGTAAGTAAAAAGCCAGATAAAATCACATATTTTAAAATGCCTGCCAGATGGAGGACGTGAAGGTAAAAAGGAGGACATGTCCTCCTTTTGCCTGACATCTGGTAGCCCTATGCAATGGGAGTGATATGTGTCTGGAGAACTGAAGCTAGGGGAAGAAAGAGCTCCATTGCAGGGTTTCCAGTCACTGAACAGCTGTAAAGCAAAAACAGCTTTGTTAAAGCAAAAACAGCTTCATTGAAGGAAAAGCTCAGGACATGTTAGGGGTCCTAAAACCGACTTTCTGGGATGTCAGGATCTCATTTGAAAAAAATCAGAGCTTTCTCACTAAGACTGCATTGTGCAGTCACTTCAGCCAACTCCTGCTCTCACACACTTAGCTAGTCCTCAATGATTTCAATGGCAGCTGCATGCAAGTACTCTTAGAAAGGATTTGACTACTAACAGGGCCGTCCTAGGGGGTGCAGGGCCCCGAGCAAATTGGTCTCTGCGGGTCCCCCACCCACCCCAGCAGTGGGTGGCAGGGCCAGCCAGCCAGGGGAGTGTCTCACAAGGCACATCATTCCCTAACCGTTCCAGGTTGCTGTTGCTGAATAGCAGGAGCCAAGAAGCTCTGCAAATAGCAGTAGGAGGTAGAGTGATGGATCATACTGTTTCTGGGACTTCCAGCCCTGCCCCTCCCATGAACTTTGCTGTGATGCTTGCCTTCCCCACAATCTTCTGAGTGGCAGCATGAGAGTGGGTAGCAGGGGAGCATAGAGTGGGGCGTCAGGAGAGTAAGAGAAGTGCAGCTGGGTGGCAGGCACCAAGGAAGGTAGCACAGCATCTGTAATTTCCCATGCTGTTCCTGCCCTAGGCTATATGCCTGGACATGCTGCAGGGCAGGAAATTTAAAAAGGCTCTGGCCTGGTCCCAGCTTACAGGTGCATGCAGATTAGGTGGGGGAAGTTAGGGAACCCATGAGGCAAACAAGTCCATTTCACTCAGGATGAGAAAAGCAAGGAGGATCCACCCAGAAAGAAAAAGAACAAAACACAACATGAAAGTCATGTCTGCTCACCAGCCATTTACAACGATCACACAGGAGCTCTGAGGAAGCAAGACACAGGAAGTTCCATAGATTTACTTGAGAATCAGCAAATATAAAAGATGGGTAAAAAGATGAAAACTTACCCAGTATCTGTGGGAGAATGAGCAGGCAACACTAACTGTCACCTAGTCACCCTGGGATGGGCAGGGGAAATTCAAACATCAAGAGATTAGTTTAAAAACACAGTACAATCTTGCCCCTCCCTCTGAACTTATTTTTGCCATTCTTGTGATTTTTGAGCTCTTGAAACTGGCAATGCTGTATAAATTAATACCATATACATCACTCAAGGAATTCCTTTCCCTAACTGTATTCTTCGTGCTAGTGTAGCAGCCTTCTGTAGCCATAATGTAGGGACACAGAGAGATAAAATGAATTGAATGTACCTTTAAAGCATCTGTTAGGCAACACTGTATCTGTTCTTTAATATCGTAATTGAAATAACTGATTCAGTTTAATAGACATTGTAACCAATGTCCAACAAAGCTTGATGTTGTAAATTTAGAACTCTATTTTGCATTCTTGATAAAACTTGTTTTAGGTATATACTCTGGAATTTCATTTAAATGCATGAACAAGATGTGTGAATAAAGGGTGTGTGTGATGGAATCAGTCAGTACTAGCGGGTCCTGATGAAATCCAAGTACTACCTTAGTGGCTAAGTGATGCAAACAACCCCCACAAAAGCAAGAGTCCATCCCAGAAAGAAAAGAAGAAAACACAAGGCAAAAGTCATGTCTGTAAATGACTAGAGATCAACGCTCACACAGGATCCCTCGGCCAGCCTGCCCTCCAGCCTTACCACCTGGCCCCGGGGGGGGGGGGGGGGGCCGTCCTTGGCCTGGCCTGCCCATCATCCTCTTGCCAGGTCACCAGCCCAGCATCACCCAGGGCCCAGAGGGGCATGTCATGTGGTGGTGTGCACATCTGTGCACCCTAGGTTATGATCTACCTGATTTTCCTGTTCACTTGTACACTGGAATTGTATTATTTGCTGCCAATTGCACCACACAGTGTTTCTGTGTGGATGCTAATAACCTATTCTACATGATTTCTATGATGATATGTTTCCTACAGCTTCATACATGTGAACAAACATGTAACATGCTTTCTATGGCTCAGGGATCAGGAAAAAGACAGCGGTCTCTCCCAGCAGCATGGAGCCTGAAAGAGACAAAGGTAGGGGTGTCTGTGAAGAGACAAAAGAATCACCTCAGCCCTAAAAGGGATGTGCTGAGGGGTTTGGAAACAAAGACTGAGACCTGGAAGTTTTAAGAGATTTTTTGAACTCCAAGCAAGATATGGGCCCTGCCTGGCCTCAGGCAGAGACTGGCTGTGCGAACATCTAACAGCCAAACACCTTGAGCTAAACTTGTTTGGTCTATGAGGTTAGTTTAAGTAGAAGTATTAGGTTAGCATGTGTGTTTTGCCTTTTGTTTTCCTGTGGGCTCTCCTGACTTACTTTTACTGTGATTCTGCCATGCTTGGCCGTATTCTCACTTAGAATTATAATCTAATGAATAAACTAGTAGTTGTTTTACCTACAGCTGTGTGATCTTTAGAGGGTGTGAGTGAAGGAGGCTGGGCACAATCCATTTCTTTGTTAAATGAATGGACTTGAGTGTGTGGTGTTTGGGAGTGGTTCCCAATCTCTGTAGACAGGGGCTCCTGGTGTAGTAACAGGGACCGGGGGTGCTTGCTGGGGGACCCTCCCTCGAGTAGCCAGGAGGCATACACCCACTGCCTGGGACCGACTGCATGCAAGATACTGGAATGGACTGACTCAGGAGTGAGAGGTCACTTGGTAAAGCAGGGTGAATCAGGGTTCAGGAGTGGGAATTGGGAGGTCACGGCAGCACACTGGATGGGATCTGGGGATCAGTCTGTCCCTGATCTACCTGCCCCCCACTAGCCCAATGTGAATTAGGACCCAGGGAGAGTCTTGGATCCCCAGCACCCCTGTCCCCATCCAGGCTCAGGCTCAGGGTCCCACCAGACTCCCTGCAGTACTTACCTGGCTGTGTGTTCGCTGCGCTGCTGCTGTCAGCATCTGCTGGAGGAGGAAAGGGTTAAACCTCCCTCTCCCCTCCAGCTAACTGCTCAGCTGCAGGCTCCAGGGGGAGGGACGGCAGAGCAGCCTCAGAGCTTGCTGTGGGAGATGTGGGGCTCCTGCCGATCCCTGCCATGGGGGGACAGGGATGTGGGCCCTGCGGAGCCCCCCAAAGCATGGGGCCTACAGCAGCTGCCCCATTTGCCTTCCCCTAAGGACGGCTCTGACTACTATACAGATATATGGGGCAGGACTGATATCTCATAGGTGCAGGCAGGAAGATCTGTGTGCCTGGATTTTGGATCAGAAGGGAAAATAGCAAGCAAGAAAGCGCAGACAGGAGAGGTACCAAGGCTGGGCTGCAAAGCAGGCAATATTTTTAAAATATATAGAGAGAGATTCCTAGAGCTTCAGAACACCTTAAGTCAGTGATTGTCAAACTTTTTTCCTCAGGATCCAGCTCCAGAACAAAGCAGCCAACACCAGAAAGTTGAACAGTGACCAGGGCTGCAGGGGGTTGGGGAATGGGACTGCCTCATGACTTTCTTCCTTTCTCTTGAGGCTTCTATTGCATCTCTGAAATCAACATCAAATTTGAGATCACCTACATGGAACATTAAGAGGGTGATCCCACATGCCATACTGCTGTCTCAAGTCAAGAAGTATGTCAAGTCTCTAAAATTGCATGTAGTAGCCTCGACTGTGTGTGTGTGTGTGTGAGCTCCTTGCAAATGGGGGTGTGACTGGGTGGAGAAATGAGATGAAAGTGCTGAGACAGAGGAAGGAGAAGTAAACCAATGCCAGGCTGGAAAGTCCTGGAAGACTCTGTCTGCTGCTGAGCCTGTCCAAGTCCCTCCAGGTCCTGCTCCCTTCTCCACTGCCCAGTCCCAGGAACTGAAGCAGCACCTCTGGGTTCCACATTCACTTCCGCTTTTCATCTGCTCCCTGAGTCTGCATGACTTTCTATGGACACACAATTGTTCACAATATTGTGATTGAAGGGATGATAGCCCTCTCTGCTTGGTCTGGTGACCCATGTCACTGTCAGTGTGCATAAGGCAGCAATATAACGGGCAGGGCCAGCTCAAGGGCTTATGGCGCCCCAAGCCAAATTTTGATTTGGCGCCTCCCTCCCATCTCATTCATGGAGGTTGAAAACAGTTTTCCAAAGTGCATAAATCTCCAGCATCTGCCTGCAGGGGGATTTAAAGTGCACTTTGTCGACATGATTTAAGCTGCAGGTTGACTAACAGTGCCTGAGCTGCTAGGAAAGAGTTGAAGATCAGGCTGGCACTCACCTCTTCAGGGGAGCTAGGCACCC
Source organism: Podocnemis expansa (assembly GCA_007922195.1). Classification (NCBI taxonomy): domain Eukaryota; kingdom Metazoa; phylum Chordata; order Testudines; family Podocnemididae; genus Podocnemis; species Podocnemis expansa. Next base: position 7,011,757 of record ML681978.1, read on the forward strand.
CTAGGAACTGACACCTGAAGCCATGTCTGTCTCTTGCCCCACAGGAGAGCTGGCCCTGCTAACAGGGCTATCCACTCCCCTTCAGTTTGGGACCTTGTTATAACCTGTCTCGCTTCACAGTTTTGCTCTGCTGTGGGACACAGTAGTTTCCCAGGACTCCCAGGACTGCGGTGAGACTTGAGGCAGTGGTGAGCTTTAGTGCACAACAGACCTCTGTACCTTGTTCCCCAGTAAAGTTAAGCCATCCTCCTCCAAGGCCAGGTCTGTGTACAGCTTAAACTTCTCATTCCAGTAGATACATCCCTGAGTTGGATTTTATTCTGTTACTTAAGCTTTCTAATTGTAGAAAAAATACTGTACTTTCCAACAGAGGTTCCTACTAGAACAGTGTGCTTCTCTCGTCTCTTTTTAGTTATCAGTCAAAAAATCTCTGGAAAGAGTTTTTATTAAAATCTATAGTTTATAACTTTTGTTGCAAGCAAGGGAATTCTCAACCCACTGAAAAAAGAGGCAAGTCCTAATATGCAAAAATAACTGCAATCCCCAGATCCCAGAAATGGTGGAATAACAGGGTGTTCAAAGTTTTTTCCTTTCTTCATTGGGTCTATTGATAAAAAACACAAAGGTTGCTTGCCAGTGACCTCAGTCCTTTTCATATGAATGAGAGAAGCCCAAAGAGATACTGACTCAGAGAGGAGGCATAGAGATTGTTTGAACAATAATTAGCACCTCATTGTTAATCCTAACTACTCACATCCCTCACATTTGTCTCAATGTTCTCTACTGAAGGCTGATACTATGTTACAATAGGCTGCAGATCAGCGAGAGGCAGCCACCTCCCTCTCCAGAAAATGCGGGCTCAGAGAATTATTTGGTAGACACAGACATGCAATGGTTATAATGCTTTTACTTTTTGATACAGAAATTATTAATATCACTTGTCAAAATATAAATATCCATACGTCAAATTCTAATACGTTCTCAAGCAGCCTTCTCCATACTTTACTCATATGTACAGGTTATTTGTTGTCAATGGAAAATTTTTTTGTCAGTTTGGGTGCATGTAAAGTGAAACTGATATTTGCCAATAAAAATCTTAGTCTTCCATGCCTCCCTGCATCACAACGACAGCAATCCAATTGCATAGATCCTTCTCAAGGAGGTACAGAAAAGCTACTATCTTAGAGATGGAATTATTTCACTCTGCATAGGTCTGAATGGCTGTCCCTCCCTGTCTGTCTCAGAGGTAGCCCATGCCCCACTCACTGTCACATACCTTCGAAGGCAATCCAAATGAGGGAAGTTAACAGTAGGCTCTATGGGCTCCCATTATACTTCCTGTCCCACACCTCTGCTTCCAGTAAGCTAGATATCTGGCTCCTCCCACTAGGGGCAGGCAAGATCTGCTCCTTGGCAGTCTCAGAAGAAGGTCAATCCCCTTCCCTACATCATGGCTGGTGGACCTTAGGATAAGGGCAGTGGCCATAGCCCATCAGCCCTATAGAACAGCCCTGTGCACAGATTATGTTCCTCTGAATCCCACCATGTGGAAGGTCGGGCACCCAGCACACCCCCTACCTACTCAGTAAAGAACTACAGATGCCAGGAACCTACTCAGGCTCTCAGCTGCATCTTGCATGGTTGTCCCTATACTCCTCCATGACCCTATTCTCATCTTGGGCTGCCGTGCCCCCTCAATGTTCTAAGGACCTAAGAATCTTCATCACTCCTTGGGCTTTGTTGTAGAATTAAGCGTGCCCCAGAGACAGGGTCTGAGCTGCTGATTCCATGGATGGACTGAACACCCTGATCAGGAAGGACCTGGCCCCAATACTGCAGCTCATCCCAGCTGAAACCTCATCATAGGTGTTTTCCGATTCACTCCAGTGTCTCCTAACCACACTGGGAAGGAAATAGAGGCCTTGCATAAAGCTTAACAAGCACACAGGTCTAGCACTACCCAAGCCAATTTCCACTTCTGGGCAATGTGGCTCAGCTGTCTGGCAAGGAGGAACAGGGAAACTCAGCAGCCACTTGGAAGAACAGATTGGCCTTGAGATTCCCTTGATAGCACTACAGTTAGTGAGTCACCCCTCCACACACACAGGCTCCACTAGGTGCTGGCTGCTGGCATGCACTGGAAAAACACAGGCCCTTGTTGTCTGTGTTAGAGGCTACAGAAGCCTGACCAAGAGGGAGGGCCAACAGCTCTGGCCTTCCCACCTGGGTGTGAGTGGATGGAGCTCTTTTGTCTGATATACCTTTCCCAGACTTTGAGGTCACACTGAGACTCAATAGCCAAGGCTGGAATAAATGCCAGGTCTTTGGTGTACCATATCCATTGGGTCACACTGCCTCCTTTGGACATTATTCAGCTACATAGAAACCCCCTTCTGCCCTACAGCAAGATGTGCCTCAGGCACCCCACCTGGCATCTCAGAATCCTGGTCTGAGCTTCCCCCAGCCCGGCTCACAGCCCTGGCACCCCCAGTAGAGTCAGGAGAATTGTTTTCAGTCTCTCCCCTCCCAAAGGATCATGGGGCAGGATACAGGCACATTGTCCTCCATGGGCCTGGGATGTCCATAGTTCTGGTGTGGACAAATAGCCCAAGCAGGGCCAGTTCCTCAGCTGGTGTGAGACACCTGTCATGTTAGGCCTGGAAAGGCCAAGCAACCTTGTAAATACATGACCCAAAACTAACCTTGAAAGATGAATTACAGAAAACCACAGACTATAGAGCTTTGACATCTAAGTGTATAGCTGGACGTTATTTAATGATGTTTCCATCCGTTTTGGTGAAGTTTAGCAAGGTAGATAAACTATTTTCCTCTCTGTTAGTGTTGTTCTATTTGATGAAGAGGTCAAAAAGGAACATTAACACAGATAGACTTTTGATGTAACATTGTAAACTGTCTATTAACTGGGCGAGTGCAGCAAATTAATTGTGGTGCTTAGGCAGTGAAGGTTCTACTTCAAAGGAGAATGTAGGTTACTATTCTCCACTCAAGAAAGTGTCTATGAAATGTCAGGAGAGTTTAAATGGTTATTGCTGACTGGATTGTCTGAAGAAGAATCTGTTGAGTAAAGGCCTGGCACCAACATCCCTGTCATCAAAGTCCATATGAGGAAATTACCTGCACATGCCCATTTTGCTACAGCTACAAAGGGAGCGTGACACACAATCCTTTTATCTCATGTCTGTCCAGGCTCCTCACAGAAAGTTAGGGCTGCAGGACTAAGATCCCAGTCAGCACTGGCTTGGAATCACCCTGCTAATTCTCATGGGAGACTTAAAACAAACTCTAAACTTGGAGTATTTGGTTTATATTCCTTTAAACTGGATTTGTAACAACTGAAGCTGTGAAACAAAGAACTTGAACCCATTCAGGTACTGGATGTATACCTAAGGGACTAGACAAGCCTGCAAACTCCAAATTCTGCTGGAAACCTGATATCCATGGTGTGACCCGGGCCTCTTGGGATAACCTTGTGAATATGCCAAAATCAGGGCAAGCTTCAAAAACAGGGGCCATACCCCCAAACCACTGACAGGTAGTACTTAAACCAGTCTCCCAGTAACAAAACATGCTCCTGACTCCCCCACTCTGGTCATCACTGAGCATAACAAAGCAGAAACAGCCCCCTTACTGCACATCAGTTCCTATGGTCCCCTCTAGCCACTGAGTCTCTTTAAAAAAACAGGTTCTCCTGACCCCAAAGGGCCAGCCACATCACCCAGAACAATACAGGCTTGGATCTTACCCAAAATACCATGCTGCCAGCCAATCCTTTAGTAACTACAACTAAAGGCTTAATAAAAAAGGAAAACAAACAAAATATGAGAGATGTTAAAGGGTCAAAGTGGATCACATACATGCAAATGATTTAGAGTCCATAGAAAGCAAATCCTTGAAGATTCTATAGTTTGAAGGGTAGTCCCCCTCCTCTGGTGTGCACCCAGCAGCCGCAGCAGCTGGGTCAGTCTCAGTCCTTTGTTCAGTCCCAGGAGAATAGTTCCAGAGGAGGGTGTCAGTTGCAGACAGGCTGAACACTAAAGACAAAATGGAGAATGGGCTATGGCCTTAAATCACCTTTTGGCCCTCCCCATGCTCTCAGGGTCCTTGCCAGATCAAAATGGAGGTAGGCCACATGGTCAGTCTGGGTAACTGGTCAAACAGGTTTCCTCTTGGGCCCACTGTAGCTGGGAACCCCTCCTCATGGGCCATTAGTATGACAATAGTTTGCAGATGACCAGCCTGGCATTGCCTCAGCTCAAACAACTTGGAATACGCATAAAATGAATAAGAGTCCTAATTTCTAATACAAATATAACACCTACATATAAATCATATTATCATTCCTAGCAGATTACAGCCTTGCTATTGATACCAAACATGGCATATCACATATGGATTACCACAAATATGAAATATCAATATGAAAGACAGTTCCCCAGACCCAGACAGCGTCACACATGGACTTTCAATTCATTGTATGTATGTGATTATTTTAGCTTTTTAACAGTCCTCTCAGAGTTTGTTTCTTTCCTTGTATAATAAACCTTTAGTTTTCCTTACTAAAGGATTGGCTGACAGTGGTGTTTTGGGTTAGGTCCAAACCTGTGTTCCTCTGGTAATGTGGCTGGCCCTTTGGGGTCAGGAGAAGCCGCTGGCAAAGAACATGGAGTGTTAAGTAACTTATCTCTTTACTAGACCCAGTGGCTCTGTCTACATCTAAAAATTTAGTTTAGAGTTGCAAGCCAAACTAACGTCAGGCTAGTTTGGACTAACCATGGCTTTTTAGTTCGAACTAGCCACACATTTTAGTTCAAGCTAACTTTTTAGTTCAAACTAGAACACACAGCTAGTTTGAACTAACGGCTTAGTTCAAACTTTTTAAGTTTGAACTAGTCATTGTTTCACGTATTGCATGTGCTTAGTTCAAACTGAAGTTCAAACTAAGCCAGCTAGTCTGAACTAACCAGACGTACTTATTGATTTGAACTAAACTTTGCCTACTTCAACCCAAGAAATTTCTTAGTTCAGGCTAGGCAAAGGCTAGTGTGGGCATGGGCCAAATTAGTCTGGACTGATATGGCAGTGTAGACATAGCCAGGACTTCATGGGGGCCAGAGACTGAAATGAAGTGAAAGGGGTTGAGTATGTTTTTGGTTTAGTTTCTTGATAACCAATGTGAGGGAATCAGAAGCATTATTTATTTGCTGATTGGGAAGTCTGACTTCAGTGTCACCCATCAATACTGGAAGAACCTGCTCTCCTTTTTGCAGTCTGCCCTGATCTTGGCATTTTCAGGTAGTTACCCCAAGCTGGCAGAGTCACATCACCTTCAGTAATGCTACCCCAATTTACTGCAGAGGAGAATTTGCAGGGTCACTGAAGACAAGTGTGTTGAAGCACACCCCCCTGCCTCAGTTTCTCCTGCTGTTCCCCAGAGGTATGCACACACTTCTCATGCCAAACTAGATGCCTCCCTCTTCCATGCAAATAAATTCAAACAAAAGATTTGTAGCACTTTTCCCACACAGCCAAGCTCCCCTCAACTTCACCCCCAGACTCCTGACACAGCCCCAACCCTTACAAGCTGCCCCTGCCAAAATGAAGCAAGCACAAGCTGCTGCTTATATAGTCCCCACAGACAATCAGTTGATCCCTAGTCACATGACACTTTCTAGTCACATGATCACTCCAGGCAGGTGTTTTGCCCCAGATGATAGCGCTACAGTCCCCCTACTTCCCACATTTAAAGGGCCAAGAGCTGCAGCACATGTGTTGGGATCTGTATATGCTCCACAGGCCCCTGCTCCCTAGTACTGAGCCCAGTCTCCTGCTCCCTGAAGAGACTCCAGATTCTGGCTGGGCCAACAGCTAATTAACCCTTCACCTGCCAGTTCCAGCACTGAGAAAACACTATGGGGAGTCAGCATCAGGGGCTCCAGTGTCCCCAGTGCAGTGCAGTGCAGAGGGGCTAGCCCAAGAGGGAACAAGAGAGTGAATTGGCACACCGGATACAATGGAGCAATGCAGAAACAAATTAGAGTCAAAACTGGACCAGTGTGATCCTGCTGGCATATTACCAGGACCAAGCCATCTCGCAAAGTGCTGCTGGCAGTATACCATACCTTTCACTAGCCCTGCCCTGATCCTACCACCTCCCTGGCCAGCAGGACACTGGACTAAAGGAGCTGCGAGCCAGGCACCCAGCATCACTCATGCATGTAACCATCCACTGCCACGCCTCTCACGCCACGCATGCTTCCTGCACATCTGTACTCCTGCCAAGGCCAGCTGTGCACACTCACAGAGTGGCATTTGGAGGGGTGTGCCAATGTCTGGGATACATTAGCCCATCCCAGCTCCTTCAGCCTTTGTAGACATCTTCTCCCGCAGCTGGTTTGGGTTTCTTAAAGTGCCTAGGAGCCCTTCCCCCACTCCCCTATAAATTAAACCCAGGTTTATGTTCATGGCAATTCAATTAAAAACCAGATTTTTCCTCCGGAGAGGAACCTGGGCTGTGTGAGCAACAGAGGATGAAAGGGAAGCTGGGTCCTTCTCCTGCCATAGCTCTCCAGGAACAGACTTGAGCAGAGCAGCTGTTAAAGTCAGGAACTCATCAGTTGCAGGCCCTCAATGTGTGCCTAGCGTGCTGAGCGTCACAAGAATGATGGCTGCACCATTTCATGCTTGTATGGGAGCGGAAAGGAACTTGTAGCAGGCGCTGGCTTCCACATCCCTGGCTATGGTCCAGCCATGCAAGGGGCAAGTAAACCTGAAGAATTTGCGACAAATCATGAAAAACTACAAGTTTATCAAAACCAAAACTGGTCAGAAAGCGTGTGAGGGAAGTTGATGACTCTCCCACCTCTGTAAAACAGCAAGGAGAAAAGATTGGAAAGAACTGAGAGGTTGAAATATTTCATCTTGACTTTTTTTTTTTTTTAATGAAAATCTGCTCTTTTTATTTTTCTGGTTCACAGCAACTTTTTGGGCAGAGATTGAAGCTAACGGGGCTGACCACAGCCGGTCAACATGGAACAGAAATGGTCTTCACTCATTTGAGCCAAAAGGAAAGAGGACACTTTTTTTTTTGGATTCCCGAGTATTTTCAAGATCTCGAGTTCTTGTCCTGATTCAGTGGAGGGGGAAAAACCAGACCCTCAAAAATATTTGCAGGGGAGGACAGCTTCAGGGTGAGTTTCAGATGCAGTCTTTTTGGTTAGGTCTACCCAAGCACCGGAGGTGGGATTGCTAGCTGGCTGCCTAAGCTGGGATTTATGTCCTCATCCTTTTCTGTGTGTGCATATCTGGAGTCCACTGCTCGCCTGGGGCCACATGACCACCTCCCTGATCACCCTTCACCTCGGCATGCCAACTGGCTGTGTGGGCTCCTCCAGTGTGCTATTCTGTGTTGGCAGGATGAAGCCTCCAGCAAACAACCCCCACATGTGCCAAGTACCCCTCTTCACTTTATCAATCTGCTTGGATTGTAGGGAGAGAACTGGAGCCAAGATTCCAGCTCTGGGTAGGACCCCAAACCTGGCTGCAGCCAAGAAGAATCGCAGGGGAGGAGGCCATTGCAGAACAGCGTTGGTACCAGGTTACTAACCTAGTGCATGCCCTGTCTTGGTGGCATAAGTGGGCACAGAGCCAAATCTAGGATCCTTGAAGTGATGTGACACAGGCTATAAAAAACTGACTGCCCTGGAGAAGCTCAACTGGGAGCAACTGCTCTTCATGTCTCTGAGCCCCAGGCCTCCTCTGCTAGGTGGCAGGCTGGGGGCCTAAGCATAGGCCCTCTTTGAGGATTGTTTCTAATAGTTTGCCTGCCCCTCGGCCCCCAGGGGGTGACCCCATTTCCCAGGGCAGGTCAACGGCTCTGGGCACAGCGCTGAGCAGAGAAAAACAAGCACCATCCTTGGGAACTGAGGGGCTTGTGACACAGTGCAAGGCAGCCAGATTGTCAGAAACCTTCTACCCAGTCCCTCAATACTGACCCACAGCCCAGCACTGGTCCCCCACAGCTCTGCAGGTGCCCCTCACTCCTGATCCATAGCCCCCAATCTGCTGTCTTAGTCATTGACTGCTTCAGGGCAAAGAGTCAAACTAGTTTATGTAGGCGCATCGAGGCAGTCAAGAGGCATTTTGGAAGCCAGATCTCTGGAAAACAGAGCGGTGGGTGTTGCAGTTCCCTGGCTCCCTTCCAAAGGCTTCTTGATCCCAGGTATAAATAGAGCCACCCCCTTGGCCACCCAGCTCTTCCTTGAATTCCTTCCTGCACAGGTCACAGTGATTCTGAATAGCATCTGTCAGTAGGCCAGGGCTGTTGGGGACAGGGAGGCAAGGCTCTGCCCACCCCAGGGTTGGGAATGGCCACACCTGATTGCCACGTTGCTCAGGCTGTGTTCCCAAGTATGGAGTCAGACCAGCAGAATAGAGAGGCTGTGGCTGTGATTGGGGCCCAGCACAAGCACTGGCCTGCCCCAAGGAGGTCATCATTCCCATTTTACAGCCTAGAGAGGGTAAGGGCACACCTGGGGATATAATCCTGGACTCCTAGGTTAACCCATGAGCAGACAGCTAATAGCTTCCCCCAGACACACACTGTTGCTCTCGCTAGAAGCAGTGGGACCTGGGGGTCACAAACCCTAGCACCTTATGCCAGAGGGAGCCTGCCCCTTGTTCCTATACCTCTGAGGTTAGTGGGACTTTCCCGTCCCCAGCATTGTGATCAGAACCCTGCCCCAATGGAGAGGGGGGCAATGAGCACTGGGAGCCCCACCCCCTCAGAGATAAACCACAGCCACCTGACACTTGGCTTCAACATGCACAGAGTCCAGGGGATGCCGCAGATCTGCCTGGGATCAAGGGGATCCTGCTGGCTCCACGGGTCTGCACCAAAGCCGCTGCAGCTCTTGGCAGCAAGAGTACCCAGCCAAGGTTGGGATGTTCCATGGGAAATGGGACAGAGAAAAACAGCAGAAATTACAGGTGCTCTGGGATGCTCACGTCACCCACCCCTTTGGAGCACTCAGACTTGGGGCCAGATCCTGCCCCCATGGCCCTCCACCAGTGCCCATCATTATAGCTGGGGGCATCAGTCACAGTAGGAACTGGGGTGGAAGTGGGTGTCCCATCCGGTGCGAGTTTCCAGATTTCCATTATACCCATATGAGACAAAAAAGTCAAACATCTGGAAAATTGGCACAAACCTATAAGCTGAGCCGGTGTGGGTGGGGTCAAGCAGAACTTTTCATTTGGATTGTTTCACAAGGTTTTGTTCTGGCTTTGGCCTTTTAGAAAAGAAAATAACCTGGTTCTTGTGCAAATTAACAGACATTTCAAAGAGAAAGTCCCACTAAAGGTGAAAATGATGCTTTTCATTTTTAAAAGATCAGAACAAAACACGCTGACAGTTTCTGCATTTTTCAGATATGGGGAGACTTGTTGAAACTGACTCATGTCCTGCAAACCTGCAGCCTGAACAGGTCCCCCCTGCAGAGTCATGGGAGAATTGCCATCAGCTGCGAGCAATGTAGGCTCCCAGTTTCACCCAGCGGAGGGAGCAGCACCCAGACATGCTAGCAGTTCATTATAATATACAGATGGAGGGGGTAGGTCCCTCTCCAGGACCAACCTCCCCAGTCTGAAGGCTTCCCAGGCACTTTCCTATGCACTGAAGTCATGCAGATACATTAGCGGCAGGTCCCCTGTGTCACCTGAGAAAACATTGGCTGCGCTAGTGTTTGCTTGACCCCAGCTACTTGGGGCTGGGCAGCAGGCCAGAGCTGGAGGAGACCAGTGGGTGAGGGAAACCCTGGATACACACTGACAGCAGCATGCAAACATGTTCAGCTTTGACAGTGCCTTCTCACCTGCCTCCTGCATGCCACACACGTCAGAGGGGCATGGAATCCCTGTGGGCTTTTCCCATCTTCCCAGGGGTCCCCATCATGTCAGACCTCTCCTGACCTGGTTGTCTGACAGGTTGTGATTCCAGCCATCCATTGAGCACCTAGCCAGAGCTCAGAACAAGTGATGTGGGAAAGAACAACCAGTTGTCCATACTCCAGTGTCCCAACACTCTCAGTTTCACCCAGCAAGGGAAAGCTGACCTGGTTCTAGTCCTTTATGGGGCTCTCCATGCAGGTGTGAAGAGAAGCTGTAATTCTCAGCAGAATCTGGTTAGCATGCTGCCACTGCTGTTGGGAAAGTGCTGAGCAGCCATGGAGGCCCCCAGAGTGGGGAGCCTGCAGACCCAAGATGATGTCATGTCACTTTGCCTGAGGGAGGCTTTCTTGGGGGCTGCAGCTCAGCAAGTGCCTGGCCCCAGATAGCGTGCAGTGAACAGCAGGCCCACGTGGACTGGAAGCAGAGCTGGTGAGAAGTGGGGCAGCTCGTCAGTCAAACCCACAGGCTGGAGGCAGTTCCTGCAGCAGGGTTACCCTGCTGGGAACCTCCAATATCATCAGTTACTCCAGAGACAAATATCACAATCAAGATCAAGTCCCTGCAATGCTGGCACACTGGCTGGGGAAGTGCCCAGCCCTGATCGCAGCCTGCATTCCTGTCTAATTACCTTCTATGAGCACCATTTGCCCTGCATCTCTGGCTGGAGAACACTGCTCCTTTCTTCCTCTCCTGCCCCTCCTCCTCCTCATCCTGCTGATGGACCTCCGAAGGGCCAGGCAGCAAACAACTCGCTAGGTCCAGTGGCCAAGTGGAGCAGATTGGTGTGAACAGCCAAGAGGGTGAAAACAAAGCCAGGGCAGACAGCATGGAGACAGGAGAGAAAGGAAAGGGGAGAACCCAGGGGGCATGGAGTGGGCACCAGGGAAGGAAGCGGGCAGCATAGTAGATTGCATCCTCGCACAGCAGGACAGTAATTGATGTTCCTGTTGGCGGCCTCTTGTGGGCATCCACGGGCAGGTTGCCAGAAGCTGTGTCAGCTCCAAGGGGGCACGTCGCCTGGCCAGTCCCACACACCACACCCATTAGTGCTAATGAGGCTTGCGTGGGGGCAAAAGGACTCCAGTGACAGCAGTGGGCTGGATTCCCTCCCTCCAGCCATTGCTCTGTCTTGCTTAGGGACAACGAGCCCTGGAACATGAATGGAAGGGAGTTGTAAACTAGACTTGACAACCTCACCCTGCCTTCATCCTTGCCCCTGGCCCAGCTCCAGCTGCTCACTTGTGGATGGGATGGAAAAAACAATGTTGGCTGGAGACTGAGAAAAACCAGGGGTTGTGGCACGCAGAGGATGCAGGAGTGGGGGTATGCCCCTGACCATCAGGGCTGACCCATATGACACAGGCGGACACTGTGCTGTGGCCTGCACTCATCTCAGTATCACTGGGGCCACTGGCACTGGGCTCACAGCGCTAACAAGAGCTGAATTCCTATGCTCTTACATCTGTGCACTCATGACTCCACCAGCAAACCAAGATAGGCACTATGGGCCAGCCACTTCAAAACACAAGTGGCTGTGGCTCCCGAGACAAAGGAGATCTCCCTTAGCTAGCTTTCTACTAGATCCCTTAACCACTCTGTGAACTAGCCACTAGGGGCATCATTATGCCCACAGCCAGGGTCTAGCCAGGCTGTGGTTCCAGTGATGATCCAGCACTGCCCTCCTGTGGCCAACACAGAAAATTTGGGGCACCTCCCCCCAAGAGATTTCCATGCATCCCTAGTTCCCAACTCTCCAGGATTATGTGATACACTGCAACCTCCAGCAATATGTCCAGTTACAATTAGCAATCCAACACTCCCTGTCCCCAAGGGCTTCTGTTTGACGCCCACCCACAGCAGGCAGGACATCTGACTCAATCAGACTTCACCCCGGCCAAGGAATTCAGGAGGTGAATGTCTCCCACATCCTAGCAGTGCAACCAATCCCCCCTCCCAGCCTCATTAAGGAGGATTGGCCCATGTCTTGGAGCTGATGATTCCTGGCTCTCTTTCCTGCAGTGCCTGGCACATGTCCGCAGACCGACCCTCTCACACAGTGAACTTGTGCCCTAAAGAAACAAGACTCAGTGTGAACAGCAGGGCCTGCTCACCCTGCCTGTGAAAAGCAGCCATTTCATCTTCTGCTGCAGTCCTGGCAGTTCTGTATTCCCTGAAGGCTTTTGCATGGAAACTAGATCACTGGTTCTTGAGCATGCTCCCATTTGTGCTTTGGATCCCTTTCACCTGATGCCAGTCCCTGCCGGTTGGGACAGTACCATTGCTTATTACAGGAACCTCAATCCTCCTAGGAAATCAAAACCTTTCCAGAAGCTCTTGTTCAGCCAGCCTCTTGTCCTGGTCCATTGGAGCAGTTCATGAAGGTCCTTAAAAGTCCCTCTTGAGAGCCAGTTTGTTACCCTCATCTTGCAACTAAGGGAAACTGAGGCACTGGGTGAAGAAGGGATTTGTCAAGGTCACACAGCAATTTTTGTTCACTTTGTAGATTACACTCACAACCATCCTTCCCCACCAGAGGCTCCAGGATTCCTGTGTTCTACCTCACTTCTTAGCCAATGACCTACAAAGGGCTGGGTGCCATTTCTGCCCTCTGTATAGCACTCCAGCTGGAAGAGGGGGTTTAAGCACTCTCTCTCCACCACAAGGGGGCTCCTTGAGGCTTCATGAAATGCTGACTAAAGTGCTTTGAGATGAGAAGGTGACAGATGGGCCAAGTCGTTTTCAGACACCCTTTCTGAGCAATCTGAAGAGAAAGGGGGCGGGGAGGACAGGTCGACCTACAACAACCAAGCAGAGCCGTTCCTGTGTGAAGAAGTTTACAAGGCCAGGAGGGTTTGGAGGCACCATTGATGTCTTAGCCACACACCATCTGTCAGGCTGAGCCTCACAACCTGCAGGTTGATTGGAAGCCAGTCGATCCCTGGAACCTGTACAGCACCCCAGCCCGCTGTGGATTGCTGACATGGCTGCCAGGAACCCAGCAGCACCGGCAAAGGCCTGTGATTTGTGTGAGATCCTGCACTGGAAAACAGGGGACAGCCCAAACTACTTCCTCCAGCAGGCTGTGCCATAGGGATGAGGGGCAGCCATGCCCACTGCCACCAGTTCTGTGGTCTGGGCACTACCCGCCTTCCCCACCACCAGCAGATCATGGCCAGGGCTGGGCGAGGTGTGCAGGCTTTCCCCGCTGCCAGCAGATCACGGCCAGAGCTGGGTGGGGGATGCCAGCTTTCCCTGCTACAGGCAGATTACAGCCAGGGCTGGGAGGGGGTTGCCTTCCCCAGTCAGTGTGGCTCAGGGGCAGGGCAGGAGATGACCTGCCCCAGCCTGGCCCCTGGACCAATGTGCCTTTGGCAAAGGCACATTCCTCTTCCAGGCCAGGCACGGTCAGTTGTCTGGTGCCCTTTAAACTTTGTCGCCTGGAGCTTTGCCCCCTTGGCCCCACCCCAGTTATGGCCCTGGCATTGAGCGTCAGCTCAAATTTAGACTCACAATTCAAGGACAGAGTTGTGTCCAGCTTGTGCCAGGACCCTACCAGCTAATCCTGCCCTGTGTATGCGGGGAGAAGGGTGGCACCCCTGGCTGTGGGCAGAGAATTGATCCCCAATGTGGGGTAGAGGCACTCACCACACTGGAGGAGCATGAGGATAGGTGTGTGCCCCAGCCAGTGGTGTGGGCATGGAGGTAGTGGTTGAGGAGCGGGTTGTGCCGCATTGTCCTGAGTTGGCAGGTGAAGCCAGGCTGCTTACATTGCCTGCAATGTGGGAAGTGCAACATCAGCTTGGGGTTCCCCAGCCACACACTACTGGGGTGGGACATGGTGCAGAACTCCCCTGCCCCAGATGCTGCAGAGTGGGGTGCAGCTCCTGCAATGGGGCTGGTGGTGAGCAGGGGGCGGGGGACAGACATGATGGGGCGGGTAGTGGTCCTCTTGCCAGGGGTGTCGCTGGTGCCAGGCACATGGGGCCTGTGCCCCGAAGTCTGGCACCAGTGCCCCAGGTCTGGCTGAGCCCCGCCTCTCCCGGTCTCTGGCCCGATCAAGCTGGAGATCCGGGGCCCAGCCGTCCACGGCTGCAGCTGCCGCTTCCGGTCCTGGCCCCAGCTGGGGATCCGGGACCCCAGGGCCCACGGTCGCAGCGGCTGCTCCTGACCCCTTCCCCGGCCAGGGGCGTGGCCTGAGGCCAAGGGGAGTGACTTCCAGGTAGGGGGCAGGGCCTGGGCCGGTGCCCCGGGTCCTTTCCCGGGGCAGCGACACTCCTGCCTCTTGCAGCTGGCAGAGGAGATCCCAAACAGCAGTGCTGCCTTGTATCTGCATGGGTCCCTTTCCTTTCAAAGGTGTCTTCCACATGTCTGGGGGATCCAGGAAGAGAGATCAGAGCCCCACAGCAGCAGCGCAGGGTCCTGGCTCCCTGGCAATCAAGGTGCTAAAGGAGCATTCAAGGAAGGCAAGGCCACTGTGGAGAAACTAAAAGAATTCTTTGTATTCACTTCAAAGGATGTGGGGGAGATCCCCACACCTGAGCCATTCGTTTTAGGCGAGAAATCTAAGGGACTGACCCAGACTGAGGTGTTGTCAGTAGAAGAAGTTTTGGAATAAATTGATGAATTAACCAGTAATAAGTCACCAAGGCCAGGTGGTGTTCACCTAAGAGCTCTGAGGGAACTCAGACATGAAACTGCAGAATTACTTCGATATGTAACTTATATCAGCTTCTGTACCAGATGACTGTAGGTTAGCTACGCAATGCATATTTTTTTAAAAAGGTGGTCTTGGAAGTCATAGGCTGGAAGTCTAACTATGGTATGGGCATATTAGTTGAGACTATACTGAAGAACAAAATCATCGGACATATAGTTGAACACAGTATGTTGGGGAAGAATCAACACAGCTGTTGTAAAGGGAAATCACACCTCACCAATCTATTAGAATTCTTTGAGGGCATCAACAAGCCTGCGGAGAAGCATGATCCAGTCAATCAGTTAAGACTTATTTAGACATAATAGATGTCATCAAGTCAGCAGTGCCTCATGAAATATATCCTTGGACCTAGATGATATAGGTCTAAGGATTAAGGAATGGACTAAAGAGATCTTTGAGTCATTAGCGACTACCTGTGAGAACTTGTGCAGGACCAGAGAGATACCAAAGGACTGGAAAAGGGCAAATATAGTACTTACCTATGAAAAGGGAAAAACAACCCAGGGAATTATTGCCAAGCCAGCTTATTTTAGCATCTGGAAAGATAATGGAGCAAATAATTTAACGATCAATTCACAAACACCTAAAAGATAATAAAGTGATAAGTAACAGTGTGAAATGTCTAGGATGACATTCATTGAGGACAAATGCAAAGTACTCCGCTTAGGAAGGAACACTCAATTGCACACATACAAAATGGGCAATGACAACCTAAGAAGGAGTGCTGCAGAAAGGGATTGGAGCGTCACAGTGGCTCACAAGCTATATACAAGTCAATGCTGTAATACTGTTCCAAAAAACTAAACACCACTGTGGGATGTATTAGGCTCAGAGGCACATTCCAGGCTCAGGGGGCAGGCCCCTTGCTGGAGGGACTGCAGAAGAGCTCCAGGCTGGCTGGGGAGGGTGATGGACAGCCAGGTCTTTCCCCACCCTGGTTGCTGATTGATGCCTGGAGATGGGACATCCTGCATGTGGGCATCTATCCCTCCTCTTACCTTGTTCCAACTCTGCTCTTGGCTCCTGATTCCAGCTCCCACCAATGACTGGGACCAGCCTCGCTTTGGTTTCTGGCAGCAGCTCTTCCTTGGGAGAGCTCATCTGTCCCTGGCCACGTAGGACAACAGAACCAGGACGGGAAAAGAGCTGTGTGGGGAGCTGATCAACAGACTGGTGGCTGGGATGTGAGCTGGTGGCATGACAGGGCAGAGGTGGAGAAGTGGTGAAGAAATAGTGGCGGGGTGAGTCTCCCACGGTTGCAGCAATGTTGTGCACAATGGTCTAGGGAGAGATGGACTCCTTCCCCAAGCAGCAAGACAGGGTATCAAGTGCGAGCCCCAGAGGAGGGTGTAGCTGGGCCAAAGACCAGAACTGCAGGCATTAAACAGTTTCTGTAACATAGCCCCAGCGCCCATCTTTGGTACTGCCACCCCAGCAGCCTCCTGGAGCCACCTCCAAACCAGGGAGAAGACACAGGATGGAAAAAATGGTAGCCTTGAACTTTGTTGCACTGTCAAGACAGTAACATGGCACCTCACCCCAGCTGGTTCATTTCCAACTGACACAGCTTCTGTCCCCAAAAACAAGATGTTTGTGTAAGTAACTTGGGGGCTGAGGTGGCTGGGTGAGAAGTGAGTGCAAAGTATCCTGGCAGTGGGACACCCTCATGCCAGCCCACAGTGGCCCAGAGAAATGGAGGAAATGGCCATGGACTGTGTGGTGCAAGGCCTGTTCCCTGGGGCTGGGTAGGAATGCTAAGGTGGGCAGCTATTGGGGTGAAGTAACTCAGGGGTGATGGTGCTCAGTTAGCTGGGGCCTGTGACCAGAGGGAAATGGACCCAAGAATCACCCACTGACAGTCTGGCTCACTGAGCTGCTCAGATCAGTGAAACCAGCACACGCACACGCACACATGCACATGGAACTGTTTCAGAGGCGGTGAATCTGAAACCTGCAAAAGGTTGGGCCAGAAGTGTTGCCCAGCTCCACCGTAAGACAGAAAGGTATCAGGCTTTCCTGGCAGGCATCATGGCTCATTTCCAGGCCAGGGCAGCATGCACCAACCTTTCTTCCCCATCTCCTATTCTTTCCCTGCCCTATCTGTCCCCCCTGCCCTGGCATCAGCACTCCATCCTGCTCTGCCCCTGCCCACCCCCAAGCCAGGGTTTCCCCTGGTGACACAGAACAGGCCCTTTGCCCAGCCAGCACATGGCCTGCCCTGCAGAGGTGTCCTTCCTGCTCTCACCCAGGGCAGTGGACACGGGGGCACATACAGGCATGAGCTGGTTGCATTGACAATGCCCAGCCCTCAGTCAAGGGGACCTAATTTACACTGACTGTAATGCTTTAATGGTCTGGATGCCCCACTACTGGGGCAAGGAGCCAGAAACCCAGGCTGGTCCAGACAAGGGGGCCACGGTGGTGATGGCCATTGGAGGAGCTGTTAGGGCTTCAGGCAAGAAATAGCATGGGCTGAATTGCTGCCAAGCACTCCATTTCCCCTCCCCCATTCTTCTTCCAGGCAGATCCATGCATTAGCTGTCCTGCCTCGGGGGAGCCGGCATTCTCCTTCACTGCAGGCTGGGGCAGCCTCACACCGCGAGCAGGGCATGAAGGGGGTAGGGGGGCGCATCACGTGTTGCCTCACTAGCTCCCCCAGCGCGAGTTCTCAGCAGCACCCAGGGCTCTGGTCCCAGCCATGGCTCAGCCTGGTGTCCCAACGGGGAGCAGGCAGGTGAGGAACAGTATTCTCCCCAGGACTTGAAATTAGGGGGTTGTAGGGGGAGGTTTGGGGGGTTGTAGTGGGTGCTCACTAATTTGGTATAACACTGTTACTAGCTGACAACTGGGGGGTCTTGAAAAATTCAGGGGGGTTATGGGGGTGTTAGGGAAATCCCTGGTGAGGAAGCTTCAATTCTGATAATAATTCCACCAGCCAGGCTATGACTTTCTCAGGGCAGTGCCCTGCCAATGGCTGCCAGGCCTGCAGCATTGGGAGCTTCCTCACAGCAGTGCTCTGTCAACAGCCCTGAGACCTATATTGCTGTGAGTTTCCTCATAGCTGGGCCTTGAAAGCTCCCAGCTAAGAATCCATGCCAGCACCAAGCCTGTTATTCCAACCCAGACACTTTACAGTGCCCAGCCAGCTCTGCCAAAATCAAGCTGGTGGTCCACGTCCCTTTCTCACCCTTTCCCCAGGGTATCTCCCAAAGATAGATATTGCTGCCAGATTCCACGGAAGCCTTGACTGGTTAGCAGAGGTCCAGCACACTGGACAGCAGGGGCGTTGGGTCTAGTGGGGCATGGGCCATGGCCTGGGACTGAGTGGAATTAGCAGAGCTGGGTGGCTGGAATCACAGCAGTTGCATGTTGGGAGCAAAGCATGTTGGCAGAGCCATGTAAGAGACAAAAGTCATTTGTTAAAGGCCTACCAATTTGTCTGGAGAACCTGCAGCTAAGGGATTCTCTAGCAAAGCACAGTTGCTCACTGACTGCAGGACAACTGCACCCTACTTAAAGGCTGTATTCACACACGGTTATTTCGAAACAAGTTGTGTCGAAACAACTTGTTTCGAAATAACGCCTTATTTCAAAATGACAATGCAAATTAGCAAAAAGTCAGTTCGAAATAGGGAAAAAAGC
>ML681978.1:7030481-7092877 GCA_007922195.1 Podocnemis expansa
TTGTTTCGAAACAACACGGTTGTTTCGAAACAAGGGCTTCCCCTTGTTTCGAAACAACTGTGCATCGTGTGAACATGTTATTTTTGGTTTCAAAACAACGAGGTTGTTTCGAAACAAAAGTGCTGTGGGAATACAGCCAAAGTCTCCCAGTTAACAAGAGAAGTTCAGAGGCCAAAGGGTAGCACCTCCCATACACTTGAATTTCTTCTGGCTTTGGAATAAATTCACTTTCACAACGTGCCCTTGTTCCCTAACAGCTGGGATTGCAGAGCATGGCAGTACAGGTGAGCCGCCAAACATAGGGCACTCTGGAGAAAAAAGAAAGAAAGATCAGTAGACAGCTGGATGTGCCATGGGAAAGATAGGTCAATCAATCAAATAAGGATAAGGTAATCAGGACCCCAGAGAGAATGCTCTGGCATTGGGACAGGCCTGTGTCCTGTGATGAGCATCTCCATGGCTGGACCCCCCCCCCCCGCATGGTGGTTTTACTTTGCGTTCTGCCCCACTGGCTGGCTTAGCTCACCCCACCTTCACATGTGCACTTCGAATCCTGCAGGGAGAGGCTATCAGCTAGAGAAACCAAATCCTCAAGTTACTCACGCAAACTCCTTGGAGGAGGTTAGTGTTGAATGGGTGGTAGTTGCTTCCTTGCATCCTGGCCTAAAGCCCAAAGCAGTTCTGCAGCATGCTAGCCGAAACTGCCACATGCCATCCCAGAGGTGGCTGCATTTCCGTGGTGGGTGACAATTTCTAGGCATGGGTCACAAAGGGCAACATCTGCATCTGACGAAGTAGGGTGGAGCCCACAAAAGCTTATGCCCAAAGAAATCTTTTAATCTTTAAGGTGCCACTGGAATCTAGCTGTTTTTAGAAAGAACAAAGGCATTCAGCACCAGATGTTCTTCTTCAAGTGCTGCTCGGATACATTCAGTAATAGGTATGTATCCGTGCCACAGCGTGCAATTGGTCAGAAACTTTTGCTCTATCCTGTCAGAAGAGGGCCAGCGGCCACTGCCCCTTGCGCCACCCCATGGCTATACGTATGGCCGACACCCAGCCCCTCCTCAGTTCCAGTTTATCCGCCTCAGCGTCGGTTGTGGAACAGCTTGCTCCTTGCTCTAGCAAGCAGCCTTTCTTTGTGTTTTATGAGCTTCCCGCTTGACTGGGAGCACTTGTTTGTGGACTTGGTTCCACCGAGGAATGCCCTCTCCCTCGAGTGCTCAGCTTCCAACCACCATGATCCATTGTCGTCTGCCATGCGGGGGTTCAAACCCTGCGCTGAGTGCAGAAATGCCTTCCCGAAGGATGATTCCCACGAGAAGTGCCTCCGATGCCTGGGCAAGAGCCACGTGGTCATCTCTTGCTCCATTTGCCTGTCCTTCAAGCTGAGGACAAACAAGGACAGGGAGCAAAGGCACCATAGGTTAGCCTCCAGGCAAGCACAGCAGCTGGCCCCAAGGCTTCGGGGTCCCGTGCAGCACCGCGTGCTGGTTCGGTGCCGGAGCCCTCTCGGCACCATTCCCCCAGGGGACAGAAAACCAGCTCAGTACAGACATAGGTACCACGGCACCAGTACCACTCTGGGTCCCCTGCATGGGGCCCCCCTCGGTACTGCTCCCCACAACCCCAGAGGCATTTGAAGAGGCTAAGGTGCTCCTCCTATTGCCGACCCCCCCATCACCGGCACCCATCCGGCAGGACTTTTGCTGACATAGGCACCTATTAGCCCTCACCCTTGATTTTTCACATTTGCTATCCAGTCACCCCCCCTTAGAGTGGGCCACTAACTACCTTTTTGCTTCTCTTTATCTTTCCCCAAACTCCTTGTTTTGGCCCCAAAGTGGGGCTGGCTCCCCCATCATTCCCATCCTGGGGTGCTAACTCCAGAGTATTTTCATAGCCTCAAATTCCAAAGGGGCAGACCTGTTAGTCTAGTTCAGTAAGACAAACAAAGAGTCCTGTGGCACTTAAAAACTAACAAATTTATTTATCACATGAGCTTTCAGGGAAGAAAATCTCACGTCATCAGATGCTTTGAAGATGGGGAAATTACAGAATGGGAGGAAATAAATTCAGGGATGTGTAAGCCATGGGATTAGGTCACATTGGGTATGTCTACACTATATGTTTAAGTCGACTTAAGGGCCCTTAAGTCAACTTAAACAGAGCCCTGTCTACACTGCAGGGCAATAAAGTCGACTTTAGGGTCCAGTAAAGTCGACTTTATAAGGTCCACTTATAAAGTCGACTTTACTGTTAAGTCGACTTTATTAAGTTGACTTAAGGCAATGTGGAGTTACTAAGTCAACTTAATAAAGTCGACTTAGTTCAGTGGGGCCATTAAGTCGACTTTATAAAGTCAAATTAAGCCAGGGCACCCATTTAAAGTCGACTTTATAAAGTTGACTTAATGTAGTGTAGCCTTACTAAGTCGACTTAATAAGGTGTAAAGTCGACTTTGCTTTTATAGTGTAGACATACCCATTGTAACAGCAAATCAAAGCCGTTGTTAAGATTCAAATACTGGGAAACAGCATGTATAGGAGAAGATGAGGTCAAATCACCTGTTGTAATGAGAAAAAAATTCACAGTCCCTATTAAGCCCCGAAGCAATGTATTTGTTTGCAAATTTGATTGCATTGCTTTAGGGCTTAATAGGGACTTTGAATTTTTCTCTCATTACAACAGGTGATTTGATCTCATCTTCCTCTATATGCTGTTCCCCAGTGTTTGAATCTTAGTAACAGCTTTGATTTGCTTGTTACAGTGTGACCTGATCCCATGACTTACACTTCTCTGCATTTGTTTCCTCTCATTCTGTAAGTTCCCCCATCTTCAAAGTGTCTGATTAAGTGGGATTTTCTGCCGCAAATGCCCATGCAGCAAATAAATATGTTAGTCTTTAAGTGCCACAGAACTCCTTCTTTGTTTCTCGTATCCTCAGGCAGTGCCAAATCAGCTTCTGACCAAGAGTGGGTAAGTTGCCCCCCCCCACCCCCTTTGTCTGGGAAGCCCTGTTTGGCTACCTGGCCCGGGGCCCAACTTTGAAAACCTCTCTTGATTGCTTACACTACAACCACTTATATAGCCTCCTTCCACCCTGGCTATCCTGAATGGGGAGGACAGAAGCATTTATTAGACGCCTCACATGGCCCAGAGTAAAAATCCTATGAAAGCAGAGTGTTAGGTGCAGTGGATTTGTCAGGCCTGCTAAGTATTTCTGGCCCAGCTGGCAGCTGTGGGCCTCTGTGGCATAGGTCATGGGCTGGATCACGTTGGGGCAAATCCGGCTGCACAGAAATCCCTTTGCTCCTTGCCTGGAATGAAATGCATGAAAGAAATGGGGGAGGTGGGGAAGAGGGCTGTGGGGAAGGGGTGGGAATGGGCCCTTTGGAGACTTGACACGGTGACAGCTGAAATTGCAGGTAATGGCTGGCACTGAAATGACTAATCAGGGGGTGATTTCAGAGGCGGAGGCTGTCATCTCCTGCACGATCACCCAAATAAACCAACAAAGGCAAATGGGGAAGAAAAGCCGCTTTCAGGGCACAGCTGCGCTGTACTTGCTGGCAAAGATATCGCGGCAACTTTCAGGCTCTTGCCTGCTGTGCCAGCTTGGCAAAGAGGCAGGGCACATGCCAAGCTCCTCTGTCTCACTCCCTGCAGATGGCCTCTGCTGGGCACAACTCTATCAGATGCTGAGAGGGACATGCATCAGAAAGGATGGGGGGCAGTTTCTGGGAAGCAGATTTCAGGGACAACTGCTGCTTCTCTCACTGATGCCCCGAGGGGGTCAGAGGACCCAGGAGGCTGCCCCTATGTCCCCACAGCTCAGACGTATCAGGCACATCCTTCCTTCCACCAGCCACAGTGACAGGGCATGGCACTGCCACACTTTCAGGCAGTACCAGCGACTGCCAAAGCTGTAACTATGGCAGGGCCGATGGGTCAAAGCCCTGGGCAGCCCAGAGCAGCTCAATGGAGCTGCTCTATTAAAGGGTCAGCTTTCATGGTGCCGGCTCTAAGCACCACTAATGGGAAGGGGCTCATTCCTATCGGAATGTGCCTGGGGTGCCAAAAACTGACGTTATGGCTCTGGCGCTGCCCTTGGCATGACCATGCTCAGTCCCTGCCTGGGGGTCCCACAGCCCCTCCAGGGGAAACTGAAGCAGCTGAACTCACACAGTGGCCTAGTTACCTGCCCTCCAATCAATCAGATGAATTTGACCTGCCTCCTCCTGCAGAAGCTAAAAGGTCCGTCCCCATATCTCACAGTCTTTTGCACTCACGCAGGTCAGGCCTGGCACTCTGTGGTCCCATCACAATGCCAGGGCTGAACTGTCCCCTGATAGCTTGGCCCAGGACACCGCTGTGGCATGGCTTTGCATGACCGTGTGACCCCACCTACTGGTACCAGGCGACACCCTGTGAGTGGGAGGCAATGGTCAGGGCTGAGCTGGCAACAGCAAGACGAAAAGCAATATGGGTGGGAACAGCACACCACAGTTGCTGGGCCAGGTTTTGTAGTGGGCAGGCAGCCATGGTACATCAGCAGGCCCTATGGCCAAAAGACAAAAGGATTCTCATAGCCTTGGGGCTGGGGCAGGCGTAGGAAAGCTGAGACTCCCTCTGTGCTAGGCAGGACCAATGTGGGCAGTGAGTACCGGGCAGGGAGAGTCTGTTCTGTTCCTTCCCATAGAGCAGGCCCCGGGGAGGATGCTAGGAGCAGGGCTACCTTAAGTGGGCACAGGCTGCAGCTGTGGTCTTGCTAACCCTTAAGCAACCAGCCCTGCATTAGAAAATCTGCCTCTAGCTGCCAAACAGATGGGGTGGCTTCCCCAGTGCCAGCTAGACTTCCAGCAAGGATGGGATGCCCTGCCCAGCCCTCACCTGCCCCACACTAGCCATCTGGCACGTCCTATCTCTGCCAGTCAAAACTACTGGCACTCCTTATTTCTTCAGGCACCTCAGCATGCAGTGGGCCTGCATTAGCCACATGCAGAGGGTAGTTCTCCTTACCCCATTGAGGGTCGGTGCGTGTGGGAGCTCACTCTGCCCCTGCTCTGGGAAGAATTGTGTTCCCCCTGTCTCCCTCAGGAGTCAATATCTGCTCTGCATGACCCTGTTGCAAATCTGGAGTGTGTGTACAGCATATGCGGGTTTAGACCAAGGTAAGGGAGAGCAGAATCTAGCTCCACATGTGTGGAGCAGCCCACACCGGCATCACGTGCTTCCTTAATGATCCGTCACCAAAGATCTCCCATTGACCATCAGTAGTGCTGCCAAACTAGGTGCTGTACACACCAAAAAGAGACCCTCTCCAAAGATCCAGAGGAGTAATCATTCATGTCAGTCTAGTTCAGCAAAACAAATGAGTCTTGTGATGCTTTTAAAGATTAACAAAATTATTTAATTTCACCTATGAAAGATCATGTGATAAATAAATCAATTAGTCTTTAAAAGTGCCCCAGGACTCCTTATTTATTTTTCTTTCCAAAGAACGTGCAATTGCCAAAACTGAGCATGCCTGTAGTCATATAGGTACCCATCAAGTTTTCAATTTCTATTATCACCCACTTGATTATATTCTCACTTATCATCAGGTTCACCCCTGAATCACTTTTAGCCATGGCCAACTCTCATTGCTCTCTCCTTGTCCTTTGCGTTCTGTCACTCATCTTTGGGTCTGCTGATCATGTTCCGAGTTTGCTAGTCTAAGACAAAACTCTCCATCAAGCTCCTGCACAAGCCCTCATCTAGCTCAGGGTTTCTCAATGAGACCATAGCCAGTTCCCGACACCATTTAGGAAGAAGGAAGCCAGTCCCCACTATCAAAAAAGTGGAGAATGCTTGATCAGGTTCAATAAACTCAGCATTTCACTGGCAGCCACCCACTTTTTCTTTTCCTTGTTTGGAAGGAAGGCCATCAGCTGCTATCAATGCATCATCTTGCTGCTTATTTCATTCTCTTTGGCTCAGGCTCATTGGATCTGAGCCAGAGTTCCTAACATAAAAGAAACAAGGAGTCGTGTGGCACTTTAAAACTAACAGATTTATTTTTCGCATGAGCTTTCGTGGGAGAAAATCCCACTTCATCAGATGCTTCAAAGATGGGTGAGCTTACAGAATGGAATGAAAATAAATGCAAGGGGGTGTAAAACATAGGATCAGGTCATACAGTAACAGCAAATCAGAGCAGTTGTTAGGTTCAAACCATCTGTTAGTCTTAAAGTGCCACACGACTCCTTGTTTCTTTTCTGCTGGACTAGACTAACACGGCTATCCCTTTGGAAATTCCTAACATAACCCTGCCTAACTTCAGCAATATCACAGGGTGCCTGTTACCAGCTGAAATCAATCTGCAAGTTGGTTTGGGGAGGATCCAAGCCAGAGTTTGTTCACAAGACATTAGAACCAAGTTAGTTTTATAAAATGCAGTTGTGTATATCTCAGGAATCCCTTGCTCAAATAACTCCAAATTTGGACTGTTAATCCTGCACAGCAGCCCCATGAAGAGCAGCCAATTGTAATACAAATTTAGCCAGACAGCTAATTTTAGATTGCTTAGAATAGCCCACCTTTAAACAGAAAGCTACATTCAGCTTAAATACAATGAAATTGGTACAACAATAATACTAACCCTTCCAGCTATTGCTACACTGTGATGAAGTGGAGGTATTTGGGGGGGGGGGGTTTCAAGGAGTGCTTTGTGTGTGCCTCAGTTTCCCTGTATACATTATTCATGTATTTCAGTGATGCAAGCTGGTGTATGACCATTGCAGAGGACACTACAGGGCAGATGGGGCTTCCACAGTCACACCTACACAGACCAGACCCCTTTGCCCTCCAGCATCAGCCAAATGCAACGGGTTACTGCAGGTAGAGATCAGGGAGGAGTAGTCACCTTATCATGGAAGGAGACAAGGACTGGGAAAGGGCAAGGCAAGGGATCTGCAGAGTGGCTAGCAAGAAGAAGGCAGACTTTCATGAGCAGGCCAGGGCAGTACGGCCCAAGATCAAAGACTGTCCAGGTGGTCACTGCTGTAACTTCTAAGTAAACTGCTAACAAAGTCTTTCATGAGCCTGAGAACTAAAAAACGCTTCTGCTTCCCTGCTGGCTGTGAATCACTTCTGACTGCACTGTGGGGTGCATGGCCTCTTTGAGTCCTGGCCAGCGGCACAGGAGGAACTCAAACAGAGCAGGATGCTGAACAGTGCTAGTCCAGAGTCAGCAGGTAGCTGCCTTGGTGTGTGGAGACCCAAGGGCAGACTCAAGCACTAGAATCCTGACTGGCTGCATCCTAAGTGGTTCCAGGGCTGTGTTCCTGAGAGACTCCATCACAGATGCTTGGCCATCTACGTGTCTGAGTTGTGTTACATCCAAACCAGGGGAGTTCTATATTCGATCACATCTTAACAGATACAGAGGAATTGATCAAAGATTTAAAATTCAGTTGTAGTGTGGGTACAAGTAATCATTTGAATATATTTCTTTTGCACAAACAGAATAAAATCCAAGCTAGTAATATAGATACTTGCTGCTAAAAACCATTATGAATCAAATAGGTTGGGAGCAGGGCTGTAACTACAGCAGGGCAAACGGGGTTTTGTCCTGGGCACCCCAGAGCAGCTCCATTGAGCCACTCAATCAATGAGCATGTTCTGCACCGCTAGCTCCAGGTACCGCTCGCTGTAAGGAGCGTTTTCCAAGTGGAACACACCCCGGGTGCGAAAATGCCTCATTATGGTGATGGTCAGGAGCATCATCGCCCTGTGAAAAGACCTGGGGCCCAAGCCCAGGCCCCGGCCCCACCCCCTGGGCCCAATTCAGAGTTGGGGCCCCAGGCTCCTGCTGCTGCCGGCCTGGCCCCTGATCCCCAGTTGAGGACAGGGGCGGGTGAGGCAGTGGCTACCTCAGGCATCCAGCCCTGGATACCTGGCTGGGAGATGGAGGCGCCACCACAGCTGGCTCAGCCCAGGATACCCAGCCAGGGACGGGGCTGGGAGAGGCTGGGGGCACACCAGCCATTCAGGGCACTGGCACTGGGACTCGGGGCATGTGCCCCCTGTGCCAGGTGCCAGTGATGCCCCTGCTGCTCACTGGGAGAAAGAATTTAAATAGAAAAATATGAATGGTAATTGGGAACTATTTAAGAACATTTTACTAGTGCTGCCAAAAGCCACAATCCCCTAATTGAAAAAGAATGATACATTGGTTAAAAAGTCATACTGGCTTACAGAAAAAGTGAAAGCAGCTATTGTATATATACAGAGATATTATCTATAAAATATTATAACAAATGAAACACAAGGGAAGTAGATAATAATCAATATAAACTAAAAGTTTAGGAATTTTAGAAAATTGATAAGGGAAGCAAAGGAACACAAAGCGAACTCTATGGACAACAGAAGTAAAGGCAATAAAGACTTTTTCAAGTATGTCCAAACATATTGATCCATTACAGGATGGAAATTGTAGAATTATCAATAACACAGTAATGCAAAAGTGTTAAATAAACATTTCTAGTCTATATTTGGAGAAATGCCAGATGAAGCAGTCATTTCAGATAAAGAAACACTTTCTATGACACAGTAAGTGAGGAAACTGCTCCTAAAGCTAAGTATTTTTAAATCAGCAAGTCCAAACTTATTGAAAAGTTTTTAAGGAGCTGACTGAGGATCTGTCTGGTCCATTAATATGGATTTTTAGTAAGTCTAGTGTGACGCTATCTGGATTTAGACAACCATTTATGATACTTTTTCATATTAATATTTCATAATTGCAATAATCCATAGGAGCTATGCCATGTTGGTACTAATAGAAAGGTTCCCACTTGGTAGGAACCATTATATGGTTTATGTGTAGATGTCACACCTGTAACTATAGTAGAAGTTAGGAATATATTTGTTATATCTAAAAAAACCCAAGGAGTCCTATTTCACTTAAAGACGAACAGATTTATTTAGCGCTTGAGCTTTCTTGGGAGAAAACCCCACTTTGTCAGATGTTTGCAGATCTTTTCTCCCATGAAAGCTCATGCAATAAATAAATCAGTGGGTTACTTATCAGTAACTGTCTTTCTTCGAGATGGGCTGCTCACATACATTCAGTTACAGGTGTCTACATGCCCCAGCACACAGTAGCTCAGAATGTTTTCAGCCTTAGCCTGTCAGGTCAAGGCACGCGACCAACGCCCCCTCTGCATTGTGAGCGCGGCTATATAGGCGGCTGTGACCCTGACCCTCCCAGTCCCATATACCTTCACCAACTCTGTTAGTGGGGACAGCGGGAGGGGCCTGAATGTATGTGAGCAGCCCATCTTGATGAAGGATGGTTACTGGTAAGTAGCCCACTGTTCTCCTTCGAGCACTGCTTGCATCATTCAGTTACAGGTGACTGCTACCTGTACCCCTGGATGGTGGGAGGAGTTACAGTCTACCCACACTGAGTACAGCTCTGCCCAGAGCGGCATCATCTCTGGCCTGTTGGGCGATGGTGTAGTGCGTCGTGAAGGTATGTATCAATGACCACGTAGTGGCCCTGCAGATCTCTTGGATCGGGACCTTAACAAGGAAGGCCATTGAGAACACTTGGGCCCTGGTGGAGTGGGCCCTAACAGTCTCAGGAAGGGGTGTGTTCGACCTTCCGTAGCAGTCTTTAATGCAGTTCACAATCCATTTAGAGATACACTGAGAGGACACTGGTAGGCTTCTCTTACATTTGGCGACTGCCACAAATAGTTGGGGTGTCTTGCAGAATGGTCTGGTGCGCTCGATGTAAGTCAGGAGCACTCTCCTCACATCCGATGTATGCCACCTCCTCTGGTTCTGTGTAACCTGGGGGTCTGGGTAAAAAACTGGCAGACAAATTTCTTGGTTAAGGTGGAAGGGGGTGGCCACCTTAGGGAGGAAGAATGGGTGGTGACATAAAACCACTTTATTCAGGTAGAGCCTCGTATATGGGGGTTCCGAGGAGAGGGCTTTCAACTCCGAAACCCTTCTGGCAGAGGTGATTGCTACTAAGAAGGCCACCTTCCAGGAAAGGACCAGCAGGCTGGTGGAGTCCAAGGGTTTGTAGGGTGGCTCTGTCATTGCCCAGAGCGTGACATTCAGGTCCCAAGGTGGGGTGGGTTTACGGGGCTGGGGAAAGAGTTTCTCCACCCCTTTCAGGAATCTGGCAGAAGTGGAAGCGTCTCTGGACCCTCGGGGCAGTACTGGGGACAGCAGGGTGATATGGTGCCGAGGGGACGGCTCCATGGTACCAGGACTCAAGGGGGTGGCAGGTTCTGGTGTTCAGGAGCCCAGAGCCAGTGGCGGAGAAGGAGAGCAGTGCCGTTTGAGCAGCGCCCAGACCTTTGAGATGAAGGCTGGTTTTCCCCTTCTAGCAGGCACCGGAGAGGGAGGTATAGGCAGTAGGTGGAGCACCCTCGCTGCCTCGATTGCCTCCAGGGTCATTGGGATCGGTACCAACCCCAACCGGTCCTGAGGGGAGCCCCATGTTGAAGACGTGGGGCTGTGTCAGTGCCGCAGTACTGAGATCGGTACTGAGCTAGTCCTTTGTCCCCTATCGGCATGGTGCCAGGTGGGTTTCAGTGCTGAACTGGCACACAGTACTGCAGGAAACCCTGAGGCCTCAGGCGAAGAGTGCCAAGCCTGCTCAGAGGCCAGGGCATGGCACCTTTGCTCCCTGTCCTTGATTGTCCTTGGTTTGAAGGACAGGCAGGTGGAGCAAGTGGTGACAATGTGGCTTTCACCCAGGCACAGGAGGCACTTCTTGTGGAGATCGTCCCACGGGAAGGCCTTGCCACATTCACCACAGGGCTTAAACCCCGGCATGGTGGACGGCGTAGGAGCGCAATGTTCCAGCCCAAGAGGGGAAACTTTCTTCGGTGGAACTAGGTCCACAAATAGATGCTCGCAGTCAGGCGAGAGGCTCATAAAGCGAACAAAGAAACGGGCTGCTTATGAAGCTCAAGGAGTGGGCAGTTTCACAACTGATGCTAAGGCAGAAGAAATGAAACTGAGGAGGGGCCAAGCAATGGCCACATATATAGCCACGGGGTGGTGCAGGGGGCAGTGGCCATCTGTCCTCTTTTGACAGGCTAGGGCAAAAAGTTCCAACCAATCAGGCGCTCCAGCACGGAGATACCTATTACTGAATGTACCCAAGCAGCGCTTGAAGAAGAATGTTTTGTGTCGTTTCCCCCACAACTCCTCTGTGGATTTCCCTGGGCCACTTCCACACAGTCCCAGTACCTTCTGTGCTTTGGCTGAGGGTATTCGGCTCTGCTGAGTTACAGGAGCATCACGCCAGCCACTGCTACCTTTTATACCAGCCTCCTGGGCCCTTCCTGTTGGCTACCTTTCACGCAGCCTCTTCAAGGGCTCTCTTATCCCATTGCAGGCCACACTCCCTTGCCTTCAACCCTGCCACCCTCGGGCTCTGTGCTATCCTGAGACGGCTTCTCAAGGTCTCTCAATGTTTTTCTGTGTCCTTTAAGAGCTGGCAACATCATCCTTCTCCTTCACCATGCTCCATAATGCTTCTTCAAGGGCTCCCAGCTTCCCCTGCACCTTTTGGATCTAGGCCACTGAATTACCCAGCACTCACTCCTCCAGGGTCTGAGTCCCTCCCTCATTCTGTTTGACTTTCATGAGGGTTTCTTGATCTACCAGGGTCCTGTCCCAGTCATTTTATCCAGAATCTCTCTTTCGCTTCTGCTGGGTGGGGAAGAGGCTTTTTGGCTCTGCCCTCCATCCTCACTGGCACTCCTCCTGGTGAGTCTCTGACCTGGCTTGGGTCCAGGATACCCCTTTTTTAGCCTGCCTCTCTTTAAGGGTGTAATGCCTCTTCAAGTGGCTCTCCTCCTGGGAATGGAACCATCTCCTTGACTCCTCCTGAGCCACAGGCCACTTGGTCAGTCCCTTCCTTTGGACCAGCCATGTCTTTCCTGCCCTGGTCAGGGCATTCCCTCTGTAGGTGCCCTTCTAGCCTACAGGTCCAAGGCACCCACTCTACTCACAAATGGGATTCCCTTGCACTTCCTTTCTGCCCCATTTCCTGTGTGAGACTTCCAGTTCCCCTTTCTGTAGGGGCAGCCTTGGAATGGGGACCAACCAACTCATGATCTTTGCACTCCTCTGTCCTCTGCTGGCTCCTGGGCACAGGGACAAGTGAGGAGGGACAGTGATTGCCCTAAGGCTGATAAATTACAAGCTCCTCTCCCCCACAGTGCTTTGCAGCAGCTGGTCAATCAAGAGCAGCAGTCAGAGGAATTCACAGGCCTCCTTGTTTAATAAGTGTATTTCCTTGGGGAGAAGGGCAAGCGAATGAAAAGCACCCGGAGGAAAAGCATTGTCAGGAAGCTGCCAACAGAAACACCAGCTGCCTCTCCATCCAAGCTGGGGGAGGTAACGGAGTTTGGGCCCTGCTGCTCGAGAGATGCTGGAGTCACACCTGTGTTGGGAAATGTCAGCGTTCTGCACCAGCCGTGGTGTTAAAGGGGATTGGAGTGGATGGGGGCTGCAGCTGGAAGACGCAGAACAACGCAGTGAGAAATAGGTCACACCTGCACTTGGAACAGCGCACATGCCAATGCATGCTATCCGCATGCGAACTACACACACAACCCCACAACCCCGTCAACACGTGACACATGGATAGTTCACACATCTCTCCCTCCACCTCCATAAACTAGCATAGCCCTGTCTTCAGCTGCAAGAGCTCTGAGGACAGCCCAACTCTCCTAGTCACCCTATAGCAAAGGACTTTGGCCTTCCTCGGAGCCTGGGTTGTTGGAAGGGCCTGATCATGCTGCCTGTGCAGTCCCAGGCATTTCAGGACCCAGGCCCTGGAAGTGGAGGGGTGGAGCAAGGATGGGAACAGGAAGTATAAAAGGCCAGCCTGGCAGCTCAGTTGGGACAAAGCAGCCACAGGGACAGGGGAAGGATGCTCACTCTCTGAGTCTGCAAGCAAGGCAAAACCTGGGCCCTACTGTGGGGCTACCTCCACCCTCACCTGCCAGCAGGCCGGAAGGCCCAGCGAGCTTATCAGCCCTAGTGACTGGGAGAGCATACCAGGAACTGTAGACTGGGGGACACAGCCCATGACGCACTGTAGCTCTAATGGCTGCCCCTCAAAAGGGACCCATCAGAACTAGGGGACACTGATGAACCTGAGGAACTGCTGGGCCCCTGCAACCTGGAGGAGCTTCCATTCACTGAAGAAGAACAGCCAGCTGCTGAGGGACCCTATGATCTGGAAAAGCTGCCCTCTGCCAACGGATCCAAGGAGTTCCTGGATCTGGCGCCCATGGACAGCGAAAGACTAGTCAGGAACCCCCGGGCTGTCTACTCTTGAGACCCAGAGGAGCCCCCTTAAGACTGGTACCCGAGCTCTGGGTGTCAGGTGTCATTGCCCCAGTGGCAGACCCCTCTGCCACTGGTAGGACCCTGGGCTGGGATGCAGTGGAGTCGCACAGGCATGTGTCCTCTTCCCTACACCCTTTTCCTAATCACCCGGAGTGCTTGTGCCTGCCTGAGCTGCAGCTGTTGAGGCTTTTGAGCAGTAGCCTGAGGCAGCTCCAAATCCCAGACCAGGGGCTACTGATTCTTTGTGCCTGCCCTGCCCTGCCTGGGAGCTACTAATTCTTCATGCCCAATCTAGCATGTTGGTTGATGATCAGCACCACTGCAGGGGTCAGTAACCACTCCTGTTTGTGACAACTGGCTTTTTCCTGGAGCTAAACTAGCTGGGACTTTTGTCTCCCTTGAAGTCTAGGCCCAAGGAAGGGCCTGAACACTCCAGGACCACCCAAGACCAGCCTACACCCCCACTGCATGACCATGGGGCTGCTTGGGGCTCTCAAGGGTGGCAGGGCTGGGATGGACTGAAAGCCAGGCCCTGCAATGTTTACTCTCGGCCATGCAACTGCTGGGAAGAGACAGAGGGTGCTCCTGCCCTCACAGTGCCAGGAGGAGCAAGGTTGGGCCAGGAATGCCCAGAACAGCATCTGTGCCCTGCTGGCTTTGCAGCACCCCCTGCTGGCTCACTCTGCTGCATTACATGGAAGGGAGGAAAGCTGCCGCCTGGCTGGACTCAGGGCATTCAGTCTGACCCCAAATGAGTATGGGCGTGAACTAGAACCTTGCACCCCCTCCTGCCCCAAAAAACCTGGGCCTGGAAAAGGAGCCTGCAACCAGCTTAGGCCAGAAGAGTTAACTGCCAAAGGACAAAAGCTGTTCTGCAGGGGAGGCCGGTAAATGCCCCAGGCTATGTCTACATCAGGAAGCTTAGTTTCAACTTCCTTAGTCCGAACTAAGCAGTTCCTGGTTAGTTTGAACTAACTGCAGCTTTTTAGTTCAAACTAGCTGTGTTTTGTAGTTCAACCTAAATTTTTAGTTCAAACCAGAGGCATCGCTATTGGGGAGCTCCAGGGGCCTCAGCCCCACTGAAACTGAGGGCCAGCCCCTGAGCAGCATGCCTCTAAACTGTGTGGGGGCACACCATCGCTCCCCCATGCAGGAACATTGCCTGTGCACCTGGCAACCGCGTCCTCTACCCTGAGCATGCTCAGAGCAGGGTCAGGCCGGGAGCCTCAGCCTCTACTGCAGCTGTGCTCTCCCTCTGGCAGCCGGGGGGGGGGGGGAGTCTAGGGGCAGGCATGCAGGACCAGAGGGGAAAGGGTGTGGAGGAGGGGGTTGGCCTGGGGCAGCGGGGAGCAACAGTGGGACCAGGGGGTTAGAAAAGGGCTTGGGGAGCTGTGGACAGAAGCATTGGAAAGGGCTGGGGGAGCCAGCGGGGGGGGGAGCAGGTAGGGAACGGATCGGGGCCCCGGCGGCCAGTGGGGGTGTCTAATCTTTAACTCCCATCTAATCTTTAACTCTAGCAGCACCTGTTTCGAACTAAAAAAGCATGGCTAGTTCAAACTAACAGTTCAAACTTTAAAAAGGCGGTTAGTTCGAACTAACTACTTAGTTCAAACTTACTACATCATGCTAGTTCAAACTACAATTTGAACTAAGCAGCTAGTTCAAACTTACTGTTTGAACTAAAAAAATTTTTAGTTCGAACTAGGCAAAGCCCGGTGTAGACAGGGACCAAATTTGTCCTGATTAAGCCTCCTTAATCTGGACTAATTTGCTAGTATAGACATAGCCCCAGAGACCTGTGGGGAGATCTGAGCTATTCCCATGGGAATTGAGGCTCAGATCCTCAGTTAAGTGCCCAACACCCACTGGCATTGAACCCAGTGGGGGTTTGACAGAATGCTGTGGGGAGGTTTCCAGCCTTTGCAGGCAGAAGCCCAGCACGATGCTAAGGCAGGATGGGAAATGAATGGTAATGTGAGTTCTCCAACCATGGGCAGAGGAGGGTTCTGGGGCAAGATCACCCTCCCTGATCACACACAGAGAGGCCCCAAGGTGCAGCAAGCCAAGAGGCGTCCCTCTAACATGGGGGGGGGGGGGCGGCAGCAAGCATGCCAGAGCAAACCAAGAAAAGGTTGGTTACTTAACAGTAACCG
Organism: Podocnemis expansa; assembly: GCA_007922195.1. NCBI lineage: Eukaryota > Metazoa > Chordata > Testudines > Podocnemididae > Podocnemis > Podocnemis expansa. Next base: position 7,046,009 of record ML681978.1, read on the forward strand.
TCCGTCTTCGAGATGGGCTGCTCACATACATTCAGTTACAGCTGTCTACGTGCCGCAGCGCACGGTAGCTTGGAAAGTCTTTCGCATTAGCCTGTCAGGTCAGGGCGCACGGCCAACGCCCCCTCCACACCGCGACGACAGCTATATAGATGACCTTGACCCTCCCAGTCCCATATACCTTTCCCAACTCTGTTAGCGGGGACGGTAGGAGGGATCTGAAGGTATGTGAGCAGCCCATCTTGAAGAAGGACAGTTACTGGTGAGTAACCAACTGTTCTCCTATGAGCGCTGCTCACATCATTCAATTACAGGTGACTGCTAGCTGTGCCCGTACCCAAGGATGGTGGGAGGAGTTACAGTCTACCCACACTGAGTACAGCTCTGCCCACAGCGGCAGCATCTCTAGCCTGTTGGGCAATGGCATAGTGCATCATGAAGGTATGTATCAACGACCACTTAGTACCCCTACAGATCTCTTGGATCAGGACCTTGGCGAGGAAGGGCATGGAAGATGCCTAAGCTCTGGTAGAGTGGGCTCTCACAATCTCTGGGAGAGGTGTGTTTGACCATCTGTAGCAGTTTTTAATACAGTTCACAATCCATTTGGAGATGCATTGAGAGGATACTGGAGAGCCTCTCATGCATTCAGTGACCACCACAAACAATTGGGAGGTCTTGCGGAAAGATCATGTGCGCTCGATATAGATTAGGAATGCTCTCCTTACATCCAGGGAGTGCCACCGTTTCTGGTTTTCTGTCACCTGGAGATCTGGATAGAAGACCGGCAGGCAGATATCTTGATTCATGTGGAAGGGGGTGGCAACCTTGGGCAAGAACAAGGGGTGGTGACGAAGGACCACCTTGTCTGGGAAGAAAACCATATATGGAGGTTCAGAGGACAGAGCTTGTAACTCTGAGACCCTTCTGGCTGAAGTAATTGCTACCAAGAAAGCCACCTTCCAGGACAGTACAAGCAGAGTGGCTGAGTCCAAGGCCTCATAAGGTGGTTCTGTCAGAGTCTGCAGCACAACGTTCAAATCCCCCTATGGAGTGAGTTTACAGGTGTAAGGGAAAAAGTTTTTCCACTGCTTTCAGGAATCTATGACAGATGGGGTGTGAAAAGAGTGGAGCCCCGTCTACTCTTTGGTGAAAGGCCGAAATTGCCGCCAGGTGGACTTTTAATGAGGACAGGGACAGGCCTTTCTCTCTTAAACCAAGAAGGTGGCCCAAAGTCGCCTGAATTGGTGCGGAGGTAAGGTCTATGTCTTTGTCACAGCACCAAGTGGAAAAGTGGTTCCATTTTGTCATGTAGGTGGACCTGGTGGAGGGTTCCCTGCTACCAACCAGGACCTTCTTAACCCTATCCAAGCAGCACCTCTCTGGCTCGCTGAGCCAGAGAGCATCCAGGCTGTCAGGTGCAGGAGGCCTGAGTTTGGGTGCTGAAGGCAGCTCGAGTCCTAGGTCAGGAGGTCCGCCCACTGTGGGAGGTGGAGCGGGGTCCTCACGGACATGTCCTGTAGGAGGGGAAACCAGTGTTGTCTGGGCCAGTCCAGAGCTATCAGAATGATATGTGCCTCGTCCATGAGGACCTTCAGCAGCACCTAGTGGATCAGGGGGATTGGAGGGAAGGCATACATTAGAGCTCCCGACCAATTGAGGAGGAAGGCATCGCTGAGAGAACCCTCCTCCTGACCCCAAAGGTGGCAGAGCCAGGGACATTTGCGGTTCTGCCCCGTGGCAAAGAGGTCGATCTGAGGGTTTCCCCATCTGTTTGTCAGCTGGGAGAAAACCTCGTTGTAGAGGGACCACTCGTGATTCACCAGGGGTTTCCTGCTGAGTCTGCTATGCCATTGTCTACCCCAGGTAAATGGGAGGCAGTTGGCGTGAAGTGATGGTCTATCACTAATTGCCAAAGCCTGGTCGCTTCCTCACATAGAGCCAAGGAGCGGACTCCCCCTTGACGGGTCGTGTAGAACACGGCCACTGTATTGTCTGAAAGGATTTGGACCACCCTGCCTCGGATCTGGTTGAGGAAGGTCATGCAGGCCAGCCTGATAGCCCAGAGCTCTTTAACGTTTATGTGGAGGAGTCTGTCCTTGGGGTTCCAAACACCCTGCGTGGAGAGGCCCCCGGACAGGTGGGCTCCCCAGCCTGAGTCGGACGCATCCGTTATCAGGGTCACTGAGGGCTTGGACTCCCTGAACGGAATTCCCCCCATCGCAAATTCAGGGTCCTTCCAGGTTTGGAGGGATTCCATGGCATATTGAGGGACTGAGAGTACCTTGTCCAGGCGGTCCCTTCCTGGTGAGTACCTTGTGGCGAACCAGAGCTGAAACAGTCTCATCCGCGGGCAGACTGTTCAGATTACTGACGTGGCCGCTGCCATGTGTCCCAAGAGCTGCATGCACTGGCGTGCTGTGGGCAGCCCGGGCACCTGAAGCTCTGTGATGATGGTTCAGATGGACTGAAATCTTGACAGGGGCAAGGACGCAGTGCCCTGTCGGGCGTTTAAATGTGCCCCGATTAATTCTATGTCCTGAGTGGGGCAAAGTTTGGACTTCTCTCAGTTTATGCGGAAGCCTAGGAACTCGCACAGATTCACTACCAGGTCGACATGGTTTTGCACCTGTCGACTTGACTTGCCCACTAAGAGCCAATCATCTAGGTAGGGGTAGATTCTTATACCCCTCCTGCATAGGAAAGCTGCAACCAGTGCGACACACTTTATGAACACCCTGGGAGCTAGCAATAACCCGAAGTGGAGGGTGGTGAACTGGTAATGGTGTCGTGCCACCACGAACCTGAGAAAATGTCTGTGATGGGGTCGAATGGCTATGTGGAAGTAAGTGTCCCTTAGGTCAAGGGCAGTGAACCAAACTCCTGGGGACAGGGAGGGGAGAATCTGGGGTAGGGAGACCATGTGGAATTTTATTTTCTTTATGTGTTTGTTGAGTGCTCTGAGGTCTAAAATGGGTCATAGGGCCCCCTTGGGCTTGGGGACTAGGAAATAGCAGGAATAGAACCCTTTGCCATGCTCTCTTTTGGAAATCTTTTCTATGGCTCTGAGGGAGAGTAGCTTCTGGCATTCAATCTCAAGCTTGCCCAGCAGATCTCGGTTTTCTGGTATTGTGGGAGGGGGCGGTTTCCTGTCCCAGGGGTTTGAAAGGAACTGGATGCGGTATCCTCTTGCCACTGTGTGGAGGACCCACTAGTCTGACGTGACATGGGTCCACCATGGGGCAAAGTGGCGGAGGCGATGGGGGGAGAACAGGGGTTCTGGAGCACTGCCCTCAGAGGGACCGTCAAAAACACTGTTTGCGGCCCGAAGAGCAGTCCGATCCCTGTCCACGCCATCCAGACTGTGAGGCACTCAGCTTACCCCCTTTACCTGATTGGCCCTTATCTTTGTCCAGGTCGCCAAGATGGTGCTGGGGAAACTGGAGGGATCTTGGGAACTGGGTCTGCATGTGCAGCTGCTGTTTCAGTTGCTGTAACTGTTGCTGTAGCTGCTGATGCGACCTCGAGGAGTGCCTAATGGGTTGAGGAGTGTAAATTCCGAGGGACCGAAGTGTAGCCCTCAAGTCCTTCATAACAAGCAGCTTTGTTTCTGTGGAAGATGCAAAGAGGTCGGGACCCTCAAAAGGAAGATCCTGGATAATCTGTTGCATGTGTGTGGAAAGGCCAGAGTTTTGGCGTCAGGCCAAGCGGCTCATAACAACTGCCGATGCCATTATACTTGCCGCTGTATCCACTGCGTCCCATGTTGCTGCGAGTGCATCCCTGGATGCTCTCTCTCCTTTGTCCAGCATTGCCTCGAAGTCTCTCAGACGCTCCTCAGAGACAGCTGAACAGAGATTTTGTAGAGCCTCCCACAAGTTGAAGATGTAGTGCGTCATCAGGGCTGAGTGATTTGAGATACGCAGCTGTAGGGCAACAGAGGAGTAAACTTTCCTGCCTAATAGGTCAAGCTTCCTCCCCTCTCTGTTCTTGGGCGTGGAGCTTGGCTGGCCCTGTCTCTCCCTTTGGTCGACCGCATTGACCACCAGGAATCCTGGGGCCGGGTGGTGGAACAGGAAGGGGAATCCTTCCGGGGAGACAGAGTATTTCTTGTCTGCCACTTTGGACACTAGCAGAATCGAGGAAGGCATTTGCCAGCATTGTTGGATGATACAAAACAGCCTGGAGTGTAGGGGAATCACGACCTTAGCCGGCAGGGCTCTATGGCATGCGTCAAATAGGGAATCATCTTCCACTTGGATCACCTCCAGCTTCAGCTTCAGATTTGCTGCCATGCGGTGGAGGAGGTCCTGCTCGACACAGGGATCTCCTTCATGGTCGGCAGACATGTCAGTTAGGTGCTTGTCGGGTGATGAGGATGATTGAGCCCTTGATCTGCTACACTGAGTAGAATCAGGGTCTGGCTTGTCGTCAGAGAAATCCAAGGACTCCGGCACCGGCAATTGGGCATAACGAAACGAGGCATTGTCTGCCGTCGCGTTCAGCCAGTCAAGGGTCCACTCGTTGTGCGGTGACCTTGACGGCAGCATACAAGCCATGGGGGGAGCAGAGACCTCGCTCGATGGCCGTATTGCCCTCAAGCTCGGTGATACAGAGCTCTTTCGAAGCCACTTTCTCAGACACTCCTCTTAGGGGGGAAGAAAGGGGTCTTTGGAGGACAATCTGGATGACCTCCCCCCGACATCTGGCAATCCAGTACTGAGAGTTCTTTGGAGGAGCGATGAGGTGGAGCTGTAGTACTTAGGCCCGATGCCGGGTTTGACGGTACCAGGTTGGAGAAGGGTTGAGGCCCACGACAGTACTGGTACCAGTACGGGTGTTGTCGGTGCCGAGTCCAACGGTACCAGAAGTGACGGCACCGGAAGTGGCGCTATCGGCGACAGTGCCGGGTTCAGCACTACCGGGCTTTATGGCGGTACCAGGCTTAGAGGCGGTACTGAGGACAGCGGTGCTGCTATGGTCCACTTCTTTTTCTGCACCGGAGCTGGGTTTGAATGACCTTGGCGGGTTGGTGCCTGAGCCGGTGCCCTACTCGGGATGGCTGAGAGTCTACTGGAGGACCAGCGAGGTCAGTGTCAAGGTGGTATCATAGTGGGCAGCGATTTCAAGGCTGGTACCGGTGATCAGCAGGAATCTTGAGCCCGGGCCAATCGAGGGTCTAGCAAAGCGCTGGTGGCTCAGCCGCCTTCAGGTGGAGTGGCTCCGTTCCCTGAAATTGAGAGGAGATGATGCTCTCTTTCCAGCCGGGTCCTTCGCTTGAAGGATTGGCAAATGGAGCACTCCACCGTGAAGTGGGACCCACCCAAGTAAGTGAGGCATTTCTTGTATGGGTCATCCACCGGAAAAGCCTTGCAGCATCCTAAGCACGGCTTGAAACCTGGCATTTCGAGTTTCGCGTGGAAGACAGGCACTTGTGTTTTGCAAGATAACGCTGATCCGAACTGACGCTGATGGCGGAAAAAGGAACTGGGAGGGTCAGGGTCACGGTCACCTATATAGCCACGGTCACAGCATGGAGGGGGCGTTGGCCGTGCACCCTGACCTGACAGGCTAATGCTAAAGACTTTGCAAGCTCCTGTGTGCTGCAGCACGTAGACACCTGTGACTGAATGATGGGAGTAGCGCTCAAAGGAGAAATGGCCATTCTCATTGGGGCAAAAAAGTTCCACTGGAAAAATTAACCTGGCTAATTGTGCTGGGTCAGCAAGTGCACTCTGCTGCACCCCCAGGGACCGGCACAGGTGGGTAACCTTGGTAACTATGCGTTTCTGGGTCTCTGTGTGCCAGCTGAAGTGAGTAGGAGAGTTGCAATGCCTCCTCTCCCCTCTATGGGGAGGGCTGGGGAGCAACCTTGGCAAGGGACCCCCAGCAGGAAGTCTTCCGCTCCCAGCAGGGCTGGGAGAGGATGGCTGAGTCCCTCAGAGGATCAGAGGCCATGCAGAACCTCATCAAGAAAAGTGCCAGGCCTGAGGCCCAGGCAGAACGAGCTGCATGGCAGGACGCCCATGACAGTAGTAAGATGTCGACCTGCTCCAGAGCCAGGGGATTCCAAGGTCCCACCTGGCCCCCCCAGCTGCTCCTGCAGAAATGGCCTGAGCTCCAAAACACCTGGGAAAGGTTTCTTTGCACAGTGTTACAGAGGTATGAGATGTAGGCAGAAGGGGATCACATTGATTGAAACATTCAATAGGGACCACTATAAACTGCACTGTTTAGGTTCCAGTAGTTTTGAGAAGCTGGGCCAAGGTCAGGGCCCCCACTGCACTAGGTGCTGTACAAACATGCAGTGAGAGAGCATTCCTACCCTGACGGCTTGAGAATGTGGCTAGAAACAAAATTACAGATCCTTAGAGGTACTGAGGTGCCTAGGCCCCACCGAAATCAACTAGGGCCCAAATTCACTTTCAGAGTTGAGCCCAAGTGATTCGCACCTGGTCACTTAGAGAGGCAGTGGCAGAGTAGGGAATAGACTGCAAGTTGCAGCTGCCAGCTCCAATCCCTCTGCTCCCCCCTAGCTGAGCACAGACTGCCAGAGCCACGCTCCCAGGAATGAGTTAAATATCCAGTCCCTTTGCCTGTAACCCTGAGTTGCAGAGTAAGAAACACCTGCTCTCTACTCACACTGCGTTTTAATGCATCTAATAAAAAAATATACACGCTTGCAGGGACTTGCAAGCAAACAGATTTGGCAGCGTTTCTGCCTCTGCGACAGACTCAGCACTGAGGCCTTGCCCCCCTTGCAACACATTCTTGGCTCTCTGCGTCAGGGTCTTTACGAGAAGATCAGCTAGCAATAAGGTGATTATGATGGCTCTTGGTTAAACTATAGATTTTTTTTTTGCAGCCCCCCAGGGTATTGTGGCTCCCGTGCTCTCCAGCACCACCTGCTGACAGTTTTAGAGCATTGCTGAGTCCCAAAGCACCCAAAGAGGTCTCCGGTTTAGTAGTATCAAAAGTATAGAAACCATCAGTACAATTTCTGACTCTGTGTGAGTGACTTAGGAGCCGGAGTCCCACTGAGAGTCACTTAAGTGCTGTTAGCTCTTTTGTCCTGAGTGGTTAGTCAGTATTGGAGGTCTCGTGATTTGTTTCCATCAGGAGGAAAAATGGATGAGACTGTTAATTTATGTTTCCTTGAGCACAGCAGGAATCAAACAGGAGGTAGTTTCTTTGTTCATAGTTTTTAGCCTTTTTCCAGCAAGCACTTTGCCCAAAATGCTCCCTCTCTCATGTTCACTCAGGGTCACATTAAAAGAGCTCTTCTTGCTTCTTTCTATCTGCCACTGAATGCTTCTGAGACATAGACACACACACTCTGAGAAGAATTTACACACTGTCCCCTGTGAAACCCCCCTGCCCATTGCTTAGCTCCTGACTCGCCTGTCATGTTGCCTATGTGTTGGGCAATGGCTCCTCCTTTTTATCTGACACCAAAAAGAAGCTTAATTGCTTACTGTTATTTATTATTTGTATTGCCAGAGAAACAGGCTGTGATTGTCATTTGGAAATGAGACAGGTCTGGAGCCTTCAGTTGTGACTTTGCATCTGATTGAAATTATCCAGAGATAAAGTGCAGCAGGAGAAGAGAAGGAAACAAACCAAGTATCCCAACATAGATCTGGAGGAAGAGATGAGGAGGATTCGACGAAGAATGTGACAAAGGGGTAATTGAAGAGGTAAAAGTTGACACTGGAGAGGACAGAGTAATGTAAACCAAGGAAGGATGAGCTGCCAGGTCAGGCGCCCCAGCTCTGAGTTTAGCTAGGAAGAAGGCATTAGAACATTTGCAAGAGTGGTTTCAGTGACATTGAAGGGGCAGAAGCTAGTCTAGGAAGGAATTGGAGGTGTTCCAACCCAAGACTGTAGGCAGTCCTTGCTTGGGAAGGGAGACATGGAGAGAAGGCTCTTAAGTTTACCCAGAACAAAAGGCTCACTAGCTCAAGGCCAGGCTTGTGACTGCCTCTTCTAGAACAGACATGCCTGCTGCTGACACCAGCCCCTTGGGTAGAATGATATCTTGTAGAAATTTGCCCCCGGAACATTTGTGAGTTGAGAAGAAGGACTGTGCATTAGGAATTGTTTTTCAGTCCAAATCTGAAAGAGTTTTGGGGTGATTGCATGGCTTAGGTTCCTGAGCTGCAGAATGGGGATAATGGTGATAGCTCTCAACCTGCTCTATAGCTGTCTAAATGACAGACTCAAACCCAGACCCCTTTGAGGTAGGTAACAGGGAGGGAAACTGAGGCACAGGGCAATTTAGATTTTCAGACATGTACAACATCAGTCAATCTCTGCACAGCCACTTACCACCACAGATGTATGTGCAATGGGCCAGCTGGGTCCAGCCAAGGCTGTTTGCCTGTGCAAGTGCCATCACCAAAATGGTGGGTGTAATTCTGCAAATCTGGATCCTTGTGTGTTACCCAAGGTCAAACAGCAAGTCTGGCAGATCTATAACTAGAAGCCAGGTGTTCTGATCCTCAGGCCTGCACCGCAGTCACAGGAACCTCTCTGATAGTGCACACTGGGCTCACGAGTGTGAATTAGTGGAAACCTCCAAAAGTATCTTGGCTGGGAAAAACATGATATAAATCCTAGATATCCTAATCCACAGGCTCAGGGGTGGGGATGACGACACTGGACACCATCAGACCCAGCCACATGCGTCCTTGTGTCTTTGCTTGAACCATTTGATAGCTGAGTTCAATGCACAGGTGCTGAGACATGCTGGAGTCAGACTAGAGAATCCAATGGGCTTTTCTGGCCATAAACTCTATGACTGTGACAAGAAAGCCTTTCTTCATGCAGATCAAATGTCTCCAGCCTTCCGTTGTCCTGTGAGGGTGTCTTGGATTGTACCAGTTGTTAGAGAGCTGCTGCAACAACAGAAAGACATCAGGTCTGATGCAAGTTATTTCATACATCAAGATCAAGCCCAAAGTGACTTGCTGCTGAGTGTGTTGTGGGTAGTATCTGTGAGGGATGGCCCTAGACCATGTGGCACACCAAATGAGAGCCATCTTTGGCCCCCAACTCCTCCATTTGTTAAACTTTTGAATACCTTATTTTGTATTGTATTAGTGGACCATTTCACATCTTCACTGTGCAATTTGCAAGCATGATTTATCCCTGTCATGTAAGCTGGTCAGTTTCCACACTGGAATCTGTCGTAATTCATGCCATATAAAAGCAAATCAAAAAAATTAGTTTCCTCTAAGTTTATAGAATCTTTTTAGTATTTAGAATAACTGAAGGATACTAGCATCACAACACTGAACTGTGCACTGGCTTGGGTGGGCCAGTGTTACAGTGGGTGACAGCACCCCAAGTCTGGCGCCTTCCAAGGCTAGTATCCCAAGTGGTCACCTGCAGGGGCAGCCCTGGGGGGGGGCCGGGCAAATTGCCCTCTGCGGGTGCTCACACACACCCCCGGCACTTGGGGTATGGGGCCGGCCAGCCCAGGGGAGGGGCAGACCCCTCCACTGCCCCCCGCATGCCGGGGACCAGGCGAGCTGGCCAAAAGGGCAGCCCAGTTCAGCACTGCCAGTCTGGCTACTTCTCCTCCCCGCCACATGCGCTGCTTTTGGCTCTGTGCTGGGGTAGCAGGGAGAAGGCAAGAGGCAGTGAGGCCAGGGCTGGGGGTGGGACTGCGATATCAGGTCCACAGGGCCTCCTGCCCCCTCCCCGCTACTCCAGCACAGAGACTAGAGCAGTGCATGTGGCAGGGAGGGGATGTGACCTGACTGGCAGCACTGAACGGGGTCACCCTTTGGGCCGCCTCGCCCAGTCCCCAGCATGGCAGGGGCACCGGTGCGGCCCCACAGGGCCCGCCAAAGCACAAAGCCTGGACAGCCGCCCCAGTCACCCTAACCTAAAGATGGCCCTGGTCACCCAGGTCATACGCCCAGGAGAAAGGGGATTTGGAAAGTAGTGAGGACATCACAGAAAAGTTGGCTGTAGAAAATATTGTGGATTGAGTGCTCATGAGCTGATTCAGTTTAAATTAAATGGAAGGAAACTCAACTTCAGGTGACCAAATGAAGTAAAATTAAGGAAATTTGCTAAAGATGTCACCCTCACTGAAGGTCTCAAGATTTAAAGGAGCCTTCAGGTTTCTTCAGATCAACTGTGCAAAAGCTGTCTGCAATTTGCATCCCAAGCAAGGAGGAAAAATGTATAAGGAAAGACTTCAAAATTAGCTGGATTAGTAACTATCTTTAAAAGGTATTTGGAGCAAGCAGAGACCCTATGGCAAATGGAGGAGGGGTTGATCAGCAAAGCAAACTACACCATGGAGGTTAGTAAATGTAAGAATACACACAAATCCCTCCAGGAGAACTGCTAAAGGTCAAGTTGAATGAACTCATGCTGAGAAAATTCAAAATAAATAAGAAGATTTTAGTTATGAAAATAAAAAAAGATGAAGATGGGAAGAGGTTAGGTTGCCATGTAACATTCATGGGATGGGGATTAAAGATAAACTAAAGGAATACTGTACTATGCCTCAGTTTGCATAGGACAACAACATGGAACATGCGCATGAAGGCAGGAAAACCGATGGAAATAGGCGGCTAAAAATGGAAATGATCACAGTTGGGGTGGAAAAACACTGTAAAGAGCTTAGTGTGTTCAGATTGAGGGAGACTTGATCATTCCTTTCCTAGGACACTGGAAAAACTGGTGCATATAATTCCTAATTCAGTAACAAGGACTTCTAGTCTATTTGGGGGTAGTACTGTCTGACTGGAGAATAGCTAATGTATTTATGACAGGGGTCGGCAACGCAAAAGAGCAGAAGAGCCATTTCCCCTCACCCTCCCACCACAGCAACATGAGCCCAAGCTGGCCGAGCAGCTGCGCCTCAGCCCCTAGCACTGGCAGGGGTGTGCAGGCTGAATGGACGTGATCCAGGGCCTGGGGGCAAGGCGGCCTCTGTTCAGGCCTGAAGTAGCCGGGTCAAAGCAGCCTGAACTTCGTGAAGTGGGCCATTCCCGGGCCCCACCTCTGTAAACTGCTGCTCTCCACCAGTTGCTCTTGAGAGGGACAGCCAGCTGGAGGTAGGTGGGTCAGCACTGCTCCGCCCTGCCAGCGGAGGGAGGGACAGAGGGAGTGTGCACCACCTGCATACCCCTCGCCAGTGCTAGGGGCTGTGGTGTGGCCACTGGGCTGCTTCTAGCTCATGCAGTTGTGGTGGGAAGGTGGGGGTGACCCTGATTTGGTCACGATGCTGGGGCCAGCTGGCTGTCCCTGGAGCACACCTGGCTCTCAGGAGGAGATTGCCAGGGAGACAGAAGGGGATGCTCAGGGAGCCACAGATGGCTCACTGAGCCTGGGTTGCAGATCGCCAATCTATGACATCCTTACCCACTGTAAGGTGGATAAGGAACTGGCTAAAGAGAAGAAGCCAGTGGGTCATGCTGCAAGATAAATGATTGGCCTGGATGGAGGTCACTAGCACAGCTCCTCAAGGATTGGTCTTTGGGACCAATCTCATGTATTTTTATTTGTGGCCTTGTCAAAAATGTGTTGATGGAATCAGGTGATGACACAAAAATCTGGGATGACTATTGTAGGCTGGGCAACAGCCATGAGTCACTGTGTGATGCAGCTGTGAAAAAGGCAAATGTGACATAGGATGTATCAGGTGACACATTTCAAGCAGAGAGAGAAAAGCATGCATGCCAATGGACAAAGGACTGGGAAGACGCCATATGGAATACAGTGTGCAATGCTGCTCACCCCCAGGTGCAGAGAGAACCTACTAGGAGATCAGGGGACATGTCTATCTTATGAGGGGCCTGTTAAGTCTAGTGGAAAAAAGGGCAGAGACGGGAGGTGATCATGTTCTATAAGTACAATGGGGTAAATACCATGGACAGAGAAACTATTTAAGTTGTAGCCCTGAATTAATCTAGCATGCAAAATTGCATAGGTCACTAAAACCAGGTTCTTCACTCAGGTGGCTACTTATGATTCTCATTCAAACTGAGATTGTGTGACCTCACTGCAGACAAAATGGCTTTATTCATTGCGCTAACATTCATAACAGCAATTACAGAAAGAGACGATGACCAGGACCCCCTCTACTGCACCTGCTTACAATCTGATGGATCCCATCAAAGCGAAGGAGAACACTGAAAGTGGAAGTCACACAAGTGGGAAGTGACAGCCCAGTTTACGTCATCCTGTCATTTGTGATGTGCCCAGCTGGGAGTTGATCTTACACCCTGTTAATACACTTTCCATGTATGCTCATGTGTCCGGTGACTGTACTGGGCTGCACCGTAGCCCCACCCATGGTGTTCCAGGGAACCAAAATGGGGCTTCTGAATACCAACATAGGCTACTTGCCTTGGGATATTGCCCAATGCTTCCAATGCAGCAGTGACGTCAGCTTCATGGTGACGCACGCAGAAAAGCCCTTTGAGATCTATTAGTTCAAGCCCAGATCGGTCTTTTGTGGTTTAATTGTTTATCATGATCTGCATACTGCAAAAGCTCTTAAGAACTTCATAACCCTACATCAAACTCACAGGCTAAGGTATGCGAACTGCCAGCCCTCGCTAGGCTGGTTTCCAAATGCTTCATAGTGTGTTTTCCCCTCCTTGCACAGTAGCAGCTCCTTAAGCAGTTCAACCGCTCTGCCTGTACAGCTGACAGTGCAAAATACCCCCAATAAAGGTTTACACAATCAGACCAGGGGTCAAAGGTCAATAGAGATGCAAATAGTTGCCTGTTGGCCATGAACAAATTCAGGCTGGAAATGAGAAAGGCTTAACTGCCAGAGGGGTGAGCTACAGGAAAGCTGCCCCAGAATGAGTTGTGGGAGCAGACTGTTTTAATTAGTTTGGAGAGTGAGCTGTACAAATTTACGAGTGCAATTGTATGGTGGGGTTTGCGTGTGACAGTGGAGAACAGAACTCAGCCGCTGTGGGACTCCTGTCTGATTTATGAGCCTAAAAGCTTACACTTCAGGCTTTCAGCCACCACCTGCAGAGAACATGCAGGGATTTCTCCCTCCCACAAGCCTATTGACTGGCTTTTTATTTCCTTCCTTGGAAGCACCAGGGATAGAGTTACCAGACACCAAAGCATGGAAAGGAGGGCAGGGAGGTACTAAAAGGAAGACATTGGAGGACACATGGAGAAAATGTAGTATTAATATAATATTCTGTTTTTAGGGAACCCTGGAATGCTTCCCCCTAAAATAAGGTGTTCCAGGGCATTCCAGCATACTTTAACCCCTGTAAGTAAAAAGCCAGACAAAGTCATGTATTTTTAAAATGCCTGCCAGTTGGAGGACGCAAATGTAAAAAGGAGCCATTTCCCCTCACCCTCCTTTTGCCTGACATCTGGTAACCCTAACTAGGGATGGCCCTGGCTGGAGATGGGACACAGGACATGCAATCTCTCTCTGGTGTGTGGTTCTGGCTCACAAGCTAAGTGTTGTGAGTCAGGAAGGATTTTTTTTCACATCAGACTGGCAGGGTTTTTTCACCTTCCCGTGCAGCATATGGATGGGGGTGAGGGGTCACCTGCTAGGATTATCTAGGTATCAGGGCACTCCCCAAAGGCACCGCACATCACCTGACCTCTGTGTGAAGCTTGTCTGTGCCTGCTCTGGAAATCCACTCACTGCTGATGGCATCAGTCCTGCCTTCCAGGTCCCTGCAGCCCTCATGCCCTCTTCACAGCTAGCAATAGGCATGCACCAATCCCCAAGTCCTCATGTGTGTCCTGCACCATCCAGACCCTTCTCCACTGGGCACTCCCTGATGTGCCAGGCCACGTTTTGTGGCACTGAACCTTTGTCACACGGGCCTGCACCATCTCCGGTCTGCTGCAGTGTGAGTGATCCAGGTGGTGCTGGTCACAGCTGTGATGACTTCCTGTGTCAAGTCCTCATAGAGGCGCCACCTGTTCCTGCTCTCCCGCTCAGGTGACCTTCCCTCTATTGAGAGTGTTCCCCCCTTTGCTGCTGAAGCAGCTGATTGTGTCCCCCCCTGGGTCTAATTCATCTCACCCCATCCCATCATCCAAAGGGTAACATAACCCCTGTGGAACTGACTCTGCCTCCACTTCCAGGCTGTCTTGAAGGAAATGGGAGCTCTTTGGTCAAGATCAGAAAGTGAAGAAAAGCCCAGAGAAGGGAATGGTATGTAAAGTCCATTAAGTTAAACCCTCTGGACCAGGTAGCAAGTTCAGGGAACTTTGCAGCAGAGTCTTAGGCCTGGGAGATGCAACAGTCCCATTTCCTGATTTTTGTCTTTTTCCTTCCCCATTCAGGACTTGGTTCTGCTTAGACTGACCCAGATATTGTGGTTCCCTTGTACTGGCCACGCCTTCCATGGTCCAGAGATGAGATACGTAGACATGCCAGCTTTATTCTGTTAAAAAAAAAAAAAAAGGTGAAGCTACATGATATTCATAAAAAGGTCTTTGCAAAGGAATCTGCCATCCCAGCATCCTCAAAGGCTGGGTGTGCTTAGTCTGGGTGGGAAGCTGTGTAAAACTTCTGCTTTATTCCTTCACGGCATCAGGAGGCAGTGTGATGTTGTAGATGGATCCCTGAATTCAGGAGAGGGGGTTTCTGGGCCCAGCTCAGCAGCTGGGTGACACTGGGCAAATTACACCCCCTCACTGTGTCTCACTTTCCACATCTGTAAAATGGAGCTAGTGATGTGCCCTCCTTGGTGAAGTGCCTGGTATGAATAGCTCAGGATCCTCTATTCTCCAGGAATGCCTCTTAGGGCAGATGGCTTGGTCTTGGGAGGAAATACACTTTGTCTTCCTCCTTAAAAGCAAGACCAGGGGCCTTCAGCATTCTTCCTCATGCACATCCTACATCCATAAGCAATTGTCTCAGACTTAGGACTCCCCCTACCAGCCATGATCCCATGACCATTTTGTGGCCAACATGGGCAAGTCTTTTCAGCGAGGTATTCAAGACCATCGGTACTGGGAATGTGTCTGGGAGTGTGTTCTTTTGGCTTTTTATTTCCTCTGATTGTAACCTCCACCCCTGGCTCCATGCCTCTCGCACCCCTGCTTGTGTAGGCAGACTCCTCGCACCACTCCTTTTATGGCACCCAGCAGCTACCACTGGCTTTGGTCTCTCCCATCCCCTGATGGGAGCAGCAGCATGTAGTGAGGAACGGAGAAGGAGAAGCCAGCAGCGGGTTACCAACTGGCTGTCTCAGAGTTCCCCACGGAGCCCAGTAGGAAAGTCAGCATGAGGCATCACGCAGCTGTAGCAGTCTCTGTGGGACCCTGACACTCAAACATCATTACTGCTCCTGGTTCATGGGGCATGGCCTTCTCCTGCACTTTTTCCTAGAACACTGTGGGGTTATGCCCTCCATGGACGTTGCACTCCAGACATGCACATCAACTGTTTCAAACATTGACCCAGTGGCAGTGCCATGCATTTATTTTTTGCAAACAAGCCCTAATTTGGACCAGCACAAAAAATGTGTCTGTGACTTTGAGTAGATTTTTCCCCCCATCATTTAGACAGGGAAATATAGATTAGATCAGTGGTTCTCAACATTTTCTCTGCCATGGCACACCCTGATACCTTCAAATTTTTTGAGGCACACCACCATTAAAAAAAACCTCATGAATATTCAAATTAACTTAATTATGAATATTCATTAACCATGGCACTGTTTCAGAAATGCTGCTATGTGGGGAAGTAGGGGTAGCAGAGCAGGGGTGGCAAAACAGGGGAGGTCAGGAGTCGTGTGCAGTGGCAGGAGTGAGTGTGGGGAGCACAGTAGGACAGGGGAACTGCACAAGGGTGGCAAGAGAGGAGAGAGGATGGGAGAACACAAGTGGCTTTGTGGGGGGGGGGGCACCTGAAAAGTGGGAAGGTAGGGCAGGG
Source organism: Podocnemis expansa (assembly GCA_007922195.1). Lineage (NCBI taxonomy): Eukaryota > Metazoa > Chordata > Testudines > Podocnemididae > Podocnemis > Podocnemis expansa. The sequence continues at coordinate 7,061,910 of ML681978.1, forward strand.
GAGCATGGCACAGCACCCACTTCTCCACAGTAGCTCCCTGCCACACAGGGCAAATCCTCACCCCACTGCTGCTCCCTCCCACCCCAGTGGGTCCCATCCTCCCCTTCCCCAGCCCACTGCTGCCTATGATGGACCCTCCCAATGTGCCGGCAAGGATAGCCTTGAAAGACTATAAGCATTGCAATGCAAAGAGGATTTGCCTATAATTGATCTCATATGTATATCCAGAAAAGTATCCATGCCCATTGTTGCATCCAACTAGCAGCCAAAGGTGGGATGCCTGTGTGTGGCCCCAAAAGTTATGTCAGGGGTCAATGGTCAGTAAAGTGTGAACTTCTTTCCCCACAGGTACTGGTGAAATTTTGGAATGCCAAAAACAGTGCCCAGTGCTTCGTGTTCAATTTGGGCATAGTGAGTTTCTGTCTTGGTCAGGGTGCATGAAGCAAAAGCAATAGGCCTCTCTTCACCTGAAGGCATAATATGGGACAATACAGCCCCAGCTCCATAAGGGGAGGCATCATAGGCCAACTGTAGAGGCAAAGATGGATCAAAATGTGTCAGAACCTTAGAGTTTACCAGGGGGCATTTAGCTTCATTAAATGCAACATCACAGGCTTCAGTCCAGTTCCAGACCTTGTTCGGCCCAAGAAGCTCATGTAGGAGTTTCAGGAGTGTCACTAACTGTGGAATAAACTTGCCATAATAGTTCAATAACCCTAAAAATGAGCAAAGTTGGCTTACATTCTGAGGGAGTGGAGCATCCAAGATAGTCTTAACCTTAGCTGGAGACTTAGGGAGACCATCAGCATCAATTATAGGTCCTAAATGTTCAACAGAGGGTTGGAAAAATTTACATTTGTCTCTGTGAACATAGACCATACTCTTCCAGTCTTTCCAGAGGAGCTTCCAAGTACATAAGGTGTTCTTCAATTTTTGCCAGTGACAAGGATGTCATCCAGATAGCACTGTACTCCTGATAAACCACTCAAAATCTGGTCCATTGCCCTCTGGAACAAAAGTGGGGTCAAAATAATTCCAAAAGATAAATGACAGTATCTGTACAACCCCTTGTGTGTTATGATTGTCAACAACTCTTGAGATTCTTCTTCAACATGCATCTGTAAGTACGCTTGACTCAAATCAATCTTGCTAAATTTTTGTCCTCCAGCCAAACCTGCAAAGATGTCCTCAATGCAGGGAAGAGGATATTGCTCTGCACATAACACTGGGTTGATGGTGTCCTTGAAGTCTCCACAAATCCAAATGGAGCCATCCTTCTTCACTATTGGGACAATGGGTGTCGCTCACTGGCTGTGACTAACTGGCACAAAGATGCCCTCCTTGACTAGCCGCTCCAAGTTTTCTTCCACCTTGGGTCTGATGGCAAATGGCACCATTCTAGCCTTCAAACATTTCAGCTGAGAATCAGGCTTTATATTTAATTTCATAGTGATTCCCTTCATGCCGCCTAAGTCTTCATCAAAAACAGCAGCCTGTTTCGTTAGTACTGCTGCCAGACTCTTTTCTTCTTTAGTCAACTGGTGCACTTCTGCCCAATTGAGTTGGATTTTCCTGATCCAAGGTCTTCCCATCAGGGCTGGGTAATTCCCCTTCACCACAAACAGTGGTGGCTTTGTGGTCTGTCCATTGAGGTCTACTTTCACATCAGTAGTATCCAACAGGGGAACAGTCCCCCCAGTGTACATGTTCAAAACAACTACTGTCGGCTTAAGTGGCAGATGTCTAAAGTCCTTCTCATATACAAGGTTAGAAACCAATGAAATGGCTGCACCAGTGTCCAGTTCCATGCATACAGGTTTACCTTCCAACACAGGTGTCACCCAGACTTTATGTGGGCCAGCTGTTATAGACAAAACATGGAGGGACTCTACATCTTCCAGCTGAGTGTAGTGTGATCACCTGGATTCTGCTCTACTGAATGCAGAATTTCCCTCTTAGTCTGCTGAACCAACGACCCATTTTTCTTAGGTCTGCCTCTTCTGGTTGGCTCACCCTTTCTTTGTTTGCAGGCACGTTCAATGTGCCCTCTTTTACCACACTGTGACATAGTAGTAACTTACACCAGCACTCTGACACGAGGTAACCCTGCGTCCTACACACACACACACACACACACACACACACACACACACAAAGTTCTGCAAGCTGGTGTGATGTAATTACCAGTCCTTTCATGTGTTGCTTGAGCCAACCTAGTGGCCAGCTAGGCTGGGCACAAGGAGGGAGCCAGGCCTCTGTCGGTCATGATCCGATGCTCCAAGATGACAGTTGCAGAATGAGACCCCAAAGTTTTCATGCTCTCACCCATCTTTTATACTTGCAGGCCTTCATGTAAGTCTTTGGGATTTGCTGTGTCATGTAGCCTCAGGGATCCTGGGAGATCATTGGTCACCAGTCACTTGCAGACTTGATTGTATTTTGTTCTTTTCTTTCTGGGGTGGCTCCTTCTGTTTGCTTTAATGAGATGTCTGCATTGTTCAGCCAGTTAGATGGTACTTGTGCTTCATCAGGACAGCTGGCAGTTGAGACTGGCCTTTTCACACACACGCCCTTCATTCACACACCTTGTTCACACATTTAAAAGAACATATACAGCATATACCTAAACCAGATTTCATCAAGTATCCAAAATGAAGTACATTGTTTAAGCAGGAGTTCCAAACTGACAATATGGAGTCTTGCTGGACATTGGTCACAATGTCCATTACACAGGGTTACAGTTATCTGTCTGTGCTCCACACACACACCCCTGCAACAAACCACACTGCCAAGTCTGCCCACATATCTGCACAATAGATACCATCATAGGTCCTAATCAAGCCTGCTACTCCATCAAAGGCTCACTTACCTGCTCATCTACTAATGTGATCTATGCCATCATGTGCCAGAAATGCCCCAACACCTTATATATTGGACAAACAGGACGATCGCTGCACAAAAGAATAAATGAACACAGAGCTGATATCAGAAATCACAAAACAAAGAAATCAGTTGCTGAGCACTTCCATCTTGCTAATCACTCAATAAATGATTTGTTAACGACCATCATCAGAGATGTGGCTGGGACATCAAGACTTCAAAAAGAAACAGCTGAACTTGAATTAATATGCAAGCTAAATTCTGTGAAAACAGGACTTAATTGAGACTATGGGTTCTTTTCCCATTACAAAAGGTAATTTGACTTCAGGCTTCCCATGGTTTGAACCTAACAACTGCTCTGATCTGCTGTTACTATTTGACCTGATCCTATGTTTTACGCCCCCTTACATTTATTTTCATTCCATTCTGTAAGTTCACCCATCTTTGGAGCATCTGAGGAAGTGGGATTGTCTCCTATGAAAGCTCATGCAAAAAATAAATCTATTAGTCTTAAAGTGCCACACGACTCTTTGTTTGTTTTTTTGCTGGACTAGATGAACACGGCTATCCCTTTGGTAATTGACTTATATGTAGCAGCCTATATAGACCTACCTGGTAACCTGAGCTAACCAAAGCTGAACTAAATATTGTCAGAAAGTCAAAGGAAAAGGCAAAAGAACTGGTAAAAAAGAAAAGAAAAGGCAATATCTCACAAAATTAAAAAATGGCAGAATAAATGGCCACACAGAGGAATTAAAAGCTGAGGTCACTGGAAAAGTTCCTGCTATTGTGCTGTCTATTGCTTGCTCCTGCTTTTTTAGCATGTCAATATGAAGGTGATGGACAGATAATGGTGAAATCTGCAATTCAGACGAAGCACAGATCCTAATGATAGCTTGCCTTTGTGAGCCAAGCGTGAAAAGTGCTCAGGCTTCCAGCACTACTAGCTCTGCTAGATGGACAAATTTCTGTATTTTTCTATATTTTCATTTCTGTCCACCAAAATGAGGACAGGGTCCCTTATTGCTTGGGTCCCTAGGCAGCCGCCTGCTTTGCCTACCCCAAAAGCTGTCCCTGTGCATCTCAGCCACGTGGGTGGCTGAAACCAGTTCACACCGGCTTTTGGTGCCATTTTGGCAGCCGCGCGGCTGAGCGCCCCTCAGTTCCCTCTAAGCCGCAGAGCGAAGTTGATGACTCAGAAGGGGGGGGGAGCACCCACAGGGACAAACATCTCAAAGAACTCCAGTTACCGCACAAGGTGGTGTAGCGTGGTGAGGCCTTGTCTGCTTCCTGGGGGTCTAGCACTCTTATCCTACAGACTGGCAAAGCCCGGTTGGTCCTTCTCAATCCTCCCCCCCCCCCCCCCAGATGGGGGCCACTTTTTGGGATGGGTCCAAGTTATGGCCTGGCTGGTCCTTTTACTGGGGTTTCTTCCCTCTACCATTATCCCTCAGTGGGGCCAGGCAGCAGGAGGGAATTGGGGGGGCCCGGTCCCATCCTCTACCCCGGGCCCCAACTCAGGGATCCTAAGAGTAGCAGCCTCCAAACTGAGTCCAGGAGGGTCACTTTTCTCCCTGGGTCACCAGTCTGTGGCCCTGCTGCTCCTGGCCTGTCCTTCTGAGCTAAAGATTGCCCCACAGCCTCACGGCCTGAAGCCTCGGTCTCTGTGGTCTCCTTGTTTGGGGTGGGTTGTCAATATTCTTGTCTTCCTGAAGTGTTTCTTCAGGGCCTATGGTGCTATAGTTTTCTTGGTACTGTGAGATTCCGGTGGTTCCAGTGGCGGTGCTGAAGGTGCCACAAAGGTCAGTACTGTGTGGCCAGAAACTGAGGTGTCCAGTGGTGCGGATGACACAGTCAGTGACGGAGTGGCAGAAGGCACCGTAGTGTGAGTCATCAGTACCAGTGTTGCCAACGGTTCTGATGCAGCAACCATTTTAGGAGGCCTTGCTGCCGCTGAGCTCGGTTCATCAGAGTGTCTTTGTTTTTACCTGTGGGACTTAGTATCAGGCCCTTTCAGGGATTTTGATGATGTTGGTGTACGGGAGGAACCAGTAGCCTCTTTAGTACCCGATCTATCCACTGAATGGGATCTTTTCCTTTTTGCCTTGGAATGAGGTGGTGTAAGGCGCCTATTGGAAGGGAGTGGTGAGGAGATGGAGGTCTGGCCCAGATCAGAAGCGGGCGAAGAGACCTCTCCATTAGCAAGAGTTTTAGGTGCAGATCATGATCATGGTGAGCTCTTGCACTTAGCTTTCGACAATGGGTACATTTCTGAGAAATATGTGCATCACAAAGGCACTTAATGCAGGCCAAATGGCTGTTAGACACTGGCATGGCATCATTTCAGGAATTGCAGCATTTGAATCCCAGGGTTCCCAGCATCGTACAATGAAAAATAATAATAATAATAATAATAAAGTGGTGGGTTTTTTGTTTTTGTTTTTTCTAAGGATTGAAGAGGACTGAGAAACTGGAGAAAGAACCGAGGAAAGAGGTAAGGGAACTTCTGAGGAGACGAGCAAGGTAAAAGCAGCTTGAAACTCCACCCATTGTGTGCGGAGGTAAAGAGGGAATTGAATGGGGGCTCAGCTGCATGGCTGCCAAAATGGTGCCAAAAGCCGCCGGGAACCAGTTTTGGTCGCGCAAACACTGCTATTCAGCCTCCAAGTCATGTCCAGTGGCCACTCCAACACTTAAGGTAGAGCACCCACAGGGACACTACTTGAAGGAGAAGAGGGCAGTTTCAAGTGCGCCATCCCCTCTCGTCCAGCAGCTGACCAAGGGGCACCAGGAACATAGGATTTCATCCCTGGCTCTCTTTGCTAAACTATTATGGACCCAGCCTCCATGTGCTTAGCTCATTCTTTTTTAACCCAGTTACACTTTTGACCACCACCCCATCCCGTGGGAAGTGAGGCAGCCCAGCTCACTGGGGTGGGATTGGGGGGCACTCTGGAGGTGCAAAGGGAGTGCTAGTCCTCCCCTTCCCATATAGTTAGAAGAGGGGTCCCCTCTTCCTGTCCTAGGTAGGTGAGGCAATGTCCCCCTCCCCTGGTTGATGCCATGGAAGCTGTGCCTCCCTGGGGTGGTAAATGCAAGACAGTGGGAGGCACATGGGACCAGATTGGGGCAGCAGAGGTTGGTGGGTGTGCAGAGAATGTGCAGATAACTGAAGGAACTTGGATACAGCAATCAGTCCAGGACTTTAGGAGAATAAGGCCACAGTCATTAGTGAAGGGACAATCTCGTGAGAGCCACACCAGTGGATTTTCACCAGCTGCACCAAAAGCAGCAAAGCAGCACACAGATAAGTCGGTCTTCCTGCTAACACTGGCCATGCCTACACTGTGGCTTTAAATTGACTTAAGGGTCCTTAAGTCGACGTAAATAAAGCCCAGGCCACACTGCAAGCCAGAAAAGTTGACCTTCCTGGGCGCTAAAGTCAACTTTATAACTTCCACTTATAAAGTCAACTTTACCATTAAGTCGACTTTAAGACAATGTGGCCTGGGAGTTGCCTTAAGCTAACTAAATTGTCCTCCTAACTATAGAAAACATGGGGATGGTGGCCAGAGAGAAGGCACAACACAGCTGAGAGCATTTGCAGCTATGTGCACCACATCCAAACTCCCCACATTCCCCGACCTGACCTGGCATGTTTCTGCCTTCTCAGCCGGACCCTACACCTCCCCCACTTATCAGCCTGACCCAGCATCTCCCCCATTCTCAGCTGGACCCTGCATCTCCCCATATTCTCAACCTAACCTGGCATCTCCCCCACTTCTCAGCCCAACCCGACATTTCCCCCATTCTCAATTCAACACGACACCTCTCCCCATTCTCAATTTCCAAAGGGATAGTCCAGCAAAAAAACCAAGGAGTCATGTGGCACTTAAAGACTAACAGATTTATTTTTCGCATGAGCTTTCGTGGGAGAAAATCCCACTTCATCAGATGCTTCGAAGATGGGTGAACTTACAGAATGGAATGAAAATAAATGCAAGGGGTTGTCTGTCTGAGTCTGAGCGAGTTGTTTCTGTAAGTTGATGGATTTCTACTTCAAAAGGCTGTATGTAGTGCCTTGCATCTTGTCAATTGAAAAATAAATCTGTTAGTCTTTAAGTGCCACACGACTCCTTGTTTTTTTTGCTGGACTAGACTAACAGGGCTATCCCTTTGAAAACTTACAGAAACAACTCACTCAGACTCAGACAGACACCCCCTTGCATTTATTTTCATTCCATTCTGTAAGTTCACCCATCTTCAGAGCATCTGACGAAGTGGGATATTCTCCCATGAAAGCTCATGCAAAAAATAAATCTGTTAGTCTTTAAGTGCCACACGACTTCTTGCTTTTTTCCCCATTCTCAGCCAGACCCAGCATCTCCCCCATTCTCAGCCCAACACCACATCTCTCCCCATTCTCAGCCCAGCCCAACATCTCTCTCCTTCCCCCGCACTCATCCGATGTCTTTCCCCCTTCTCAGCCCAACCCGTCAACTCTCCCCTTCTCCAGCGCGACCCTGTGTCTCTCTCTCCCCTTCCCCAGCCCAGCCCCCTGTGTCTCTCTCCTTGCCTTCTGCATCCCGACTCTGTGTGTCTCCCCTTCTCAGCCCAACCCTGTATGTCTCCCCTTCTCTGTCTGTCCCTGCCTGTCTCTACCCTTGCCCTTCTCAGCCAGACCCCGTGTGTCTCCTCTTCTCTGCCCAAACCCATGAGTTACCCCTCCTTGTCCTTCTCTGCCTAATCCTGCATGGCTCCCCCTTCTCAGCCCAACCCTGCGTGTCTTTCCCTTTATCCAACCTGACCCCGTGTGTCTCTCCTTCTCAGCGCGACTCCCCTGGTATTGTTGTAAAACAAACAAGGAGTCCAGAGGCACCGTTTAAGACTAACAAATTTATTTATTGCATGAGCTTTCATGGGAGAAAAATCCCACTTTGTCAGATGGTTTGAAGATGGGGGAACTTACAGAATGGTAGGAAATAAATGCAGGGTGGTGTAAGACATAGGATCAAGTCATGCTGTAACAGCAAATTAAAGCAGTTGTTGGCATTCAAACACTTGGAAACTGCACATAAGAAAGAAAGAAAGAAAGAAAGAAGACTGCTATTTCTTTTAGATTATTGTGTGAAAGCAGGATTAAATCATGACTATGGATTTCCTTCCCATTACAACAGGTGATTTGACTTCACCTTCCTCTATGTCCTGTTTCCCAGTGTTTGAGGCTTAACAACTGCTGTGCCCTGCCCCTGCACTGGCAGTTGCCCTATGGCTCCTCGTCCAGAGCCAGAGGAGTCTGGGCAATCCACAGAGACTGCGGAGTGCTGCGCTGGCGCAGTGCTGGGCCACAGCAGGCTTCCTCAGCTCCCTGCATTCCCTGTTGCCACACACAGTATGGAGGGTGGTGTGGTCACTCACTTCCTGTGGTAAAGGAGTGGCCAGAAGAGAAGGGTACTTCTGTTGCGATTCACTGTGGGCCAGCTACCCACAATGCACCACTTCTAGGGCAATCTAGCAGCTGCCAGTGTGGACGTGGACAGTCTCCTAGCATTTTGACTGTGTATGCTCTAAGCTGACTCAATAAGGTCTACTTTAAGTCACCTTAAAGTAGACCTTATTAAGCCATCTTAATAAAACCCTGTAGCGTAGATATAGCCACGGAGTCCCACAGCTCCGGCTGTCACCTTTCCCTGGTGGGTCAGGTAGCTTTGGATTCAGTTGCACAAAATGCACCTGTTGCTCAGAACAGATCCTTTTACTTAGGTGGTGAGGGAAACGCATTATAGGAGATGAGGTTGGTGATTGCTTCTAGAGACACGAGGACTTTATTTAGTACTTATGTATGGATAAGGAGAATGGAAATCCCAAAAAAGCGATGCAAGGTGAGTGAAATAAGCCACTGTGTTGCACAGATTAACCACCTTATGGAGATATCAGAAGCATTAGAGAAGAGGGAAGGAAAAGTAAGTGGAGAACATCATAAATGAGAGGAGATGGTACAGGATTCCACCATCCTCATACCCCAATGTAACCAGTGGGGATTGGCCTGACAACCTTTTTGTACACTTACCCGCCCCCCTTTCCAGTGATCATTCACAAGGATCAGTTCTTAGTCCAGTTCTGTTCAATATTTTCACCAATGATATAGATGGTGGCCTATAGAGTACACTTATAAAGCTTGTCGATGATACGAAGTGGGGAAGGGTTGCAAGTGCTTTGGAGGATAGGATCACAATTCAAAATGATTTGGACAAAGGTGTGAAATGGTCTGAGGTAAATAGAATGAAATTCACTAAGGACAAGTGCAAAGGACTCCACTGACAAAAGAGCAATCCATTGTGCACATACAAAATGGGCAATAAAAAAAAGCAAGGAGTCTTGTGGCACTTAAAGACCAACAGATTTATTTACCGTATGATCTTTCGTGGGAGAATATCCCACTTCGTCAGATGCTTTGAAGAAGGAGAACTTACAGAATTGGATGAAAATAAATGCAGGGGAGTGTAAGACATGGGATCAGGTTATACTGCAACAGCGAATCAGAGCATTTGTAGATTTCATTTTTAATTTTCTTGTGGCCAATGACTATCTAGGAATGAATGCTGTGGAAAGGGATCTGGGTGTCATAGTGGACCACAAGCTAAATATGAGTCAACAGTGTAATGCTGTTGCAAAAAAAGCGAACACCATTCTGGGATGTATTAACAGGTGTATTGTAAGTAAGACACAAGAGGTAATTCTTCCATTCTCTTCAGCCCTGATTAGTCCTCAGCTGGAGTACTGTGTCCAGTTCTGGGCTCCTCATTTCAAGAAAGATGTGGACAAACTGAGCAACAGGAATGATTAAAGGTCTGGAATACTTGACTTATGAGGGGAAGATTGAAAGATCTGGGTTTGTTTAGTATGGAAAAAAAGGGAATGAAAGGAGACATGATAACAGTTTTCAGGTGCCTAAAAGCTTGTTAAGAGGAGGAGGGACAAAAATTGTTCTTAACTGTCAATGATTGTACAAGAAGCAATGGGCTTAAATTACAGCAAGGGTGGTTTAGGTTGGACATTAAGAAAAAATTCCTGACTCTCAGGGTGATTAGCTACTGGAATAAGTTGCCTCAGCAGGTTGTGGAATCTCCATCATTGGAAGAATTTAAGAGCAGGTTAGACAAATACCTGTCAGAGCTGATTTAATGTGGTATTTGGTCCTGCCATGAGTGCAGGAGACTAGACTTGATGACCTCTCATGATCCCTTCCAGTATCTGTGATTCTACGATGGCCTACTGGTGCCAGGCCATGTGTATGTCAGTGGGGGATATACCCACTATTGTGGGGAGCTTTTCTGGTTTATACACCACCCCAGTGAAGATGGGTAGCAACAGGTTCTGAGCCCTTGCTCCCACTTCCTTTACCCAGAGACCTGCCTGACCTCAGAGGCTCCCCTCCCACTCTCCTGTGTGGTGGGGTCCCTCTAACCCCAACAAGACTGGCCCCAGAGTTCCTGGGGGCTTGAGCCCCAATCTTGTTGCAGTCATTCAGGGCAGGGGATAGGGTGTCCCCACTCCAGGATGCTGACTACACTGGGCACTTCCCTGGCCCACCAATCACCGTATACAATTTAGAGTAATACAAGTTATTAAACAAAACAATCAAGAATCAAATAAAAAATAAAGAAAAGAGGAGAAAGGTTAAAGATAAAACACCCAAAAAGTCCCCTGGCACAGGGGCATCACACACAGTGTCTCTTCGGTGTAGAGGACATTCTCAGCCTGCCACTTGGGCTGTGCAGGGTTGGGAAAAGGCAGGGATTAAAGTAATGGGGAAGGCACTGGAACACAGTTCCGGGGCCCCCTATTTTCAGGCAGGCAGCGTTCTGACCCCCTAAAAATAGAGGAAGGCACTAGAATGGGAAGTTCCAGGGATCCCCCTAAAAAGAGCAGGAGCAGCCCAAATGCACCATTCAGGTGGCTCCACCTTAAACCTGGCTCCACCTTAAGCCCAGCCAGCAGAGAGCTGCCCCAGGCTGGGAGTGTGTGATTCTCCCCCTGCATGGCAGAGCAGCCTATGTCAGCCAGCCTGCAAACAGCCCAGGTAAGGGCTTGGGGGGGTGCTGCTGGGGGTTGTGTGGAGCAGGTTTGTGTGTGTGTGTAGCAGAAGGTGTGTGGCTGGGGTTGTGGGGTGGCATGTGGGGGGAGTGTAGCTGGGGGCTGGAGGACCCATCACAGGCAGCAGGCAGCTGGGGGAGGGGAGGATGGGACCCACTGGGGTGGGAGGGAGCAGCAGTGGGGTGGGGAAGTGGGTGCTGCGCCATGCTCCCCTGCCCAACCTTCCCACTCCCCAAGTTCCCCCTGCCACCCCCAAAAAGCCACTGTTGTTCTCCCTTCCCCTCTCCTCACTCACCACCCTTGTGCTGTTCCCCACATGGCTTCCCTTGTCCTCTTTTGCCACCCCTGCCCTGCTGTGCTCCCCACACTCACTCCTGCCACTCCACATGACTCCTGACCTCCCCTGTTTTGCCACCCCTGCTCTTCTACCCCCTACTGCTCCACACAGCAGCATTTCTGAAACACTGTGCCATGGTTCATGAATATTCATAAGCAAAATAAATTAATTTAAATATTCTTGGGTTTTTTAATGGTGGTGTGCCTCAAAAAATTTGAAGATCTTGAGGTGTGCCACAGCAAAGAAAAGGTTGGGAACCACTGCTCTAAGGTCCCAGCATCAGACACCCCCCCTTTCAGTGTTCCCCAGTAGCTTACCACACCCAGCGCCAGACGGCTCCAGCCCTGGCTCCCAGCCCCACTCAGCTTTAGTATGGTTCTCTGGGGTGGTTCTCAGGCCCCTCTGGTTCTGCTGCTGTGCATCTGCGCAGATCAGATCAGCTCCTTGGGCTCCTTCTCTGGCCTCCTGCACCCAGCTCCAGACAACTCCAGCTCCAGCTCTGCTCTGTTCAGCTCGGTTTGGCTCTCCACTGGTCCAGCTGCTGCGGGTTTGCTCTGCACAAAACAGCTCAGCCCAGCTCTCTTGCCTGGGTTCTCTGGCTCCCAGCTGCTGGCTGCTTAGTGCTTCCTCCTTAGCTCAGCCTCACACACTCTCTAGCTTGCCCAAGCAGGTCAGGCCTGCAGTTTCAGTTCAGGGGTGGGGGAACACTCTCCTTGCTCCCTCATTGGCCTGCCCACCCAGTCAATCAGACTATCTTGGAACACTGGCCTCTCCCACTGGTCCTGGGGCTGTCTGTTTCAGGGTCCTGCTTCCAGATGCAGTGGCCAATCAAAAAGGCCCATATAGTTTCAGTAAAGGGCTATCAGTCCTCTTACATGTGGCTTTCCAAGAACCCACATCTAGGGTTCCAGCTGCCGACATAAGCTATTTGTGTTAAAACCTTTTCCTAGTATTTCCAGCACATCAAGCCAGTTACCCCAAATGCCTACAAATCCAGTATTTCAAACTTAAACTGCCCAGAGGCATCTTGCTTAGCAGATGGCAGTAAGCTGGGGGAGTGGTAGATATGCTGTAGGGCAAGGAGATGATAAATAGTGACCTAGACAAATTGGAGCATTGGGCCAAAAGAAATCTGAGAAGGTTCAACAAGGACAAGTGCAGAGTCCTGCACTAAGGATGGAAGAATCCTATCCACACCTGCAGCCTGGGGACTCACTGGCTGGGCAGCAGGTCTGCAGAAAAGGACCTAGGGGTTACAGTGGACAAGAATCTGGACAGGAGTCAACAGTGTGCATTTATTGCCCAGGACCAGATTAAGGCAGGGGCTTTAGGGACACAGCCCAGGGCCCTAGGCTAAGGGGGCCCGTGCTAATTACCTGCAGCTGGAGAAGGGATCCTGTTGTGGCCAAGAAGGCTTTGGGCTGTGTAAATAGGAGTTTTGCTGACAGACAGAGGGAAGTGATTGTTCCCCTTTGTTTAGCATTGGTGAGGCCATATTTAGAGTCCTGTGGCCAGTGTGGACCCCACTACAGGATGGATGGGGACAAATCGGAGAGAGCCCAGCGGAGAGCAACGAAAATGAGGAGGAGGCTGAAGCACATGACTTATAAGGACAGACTGAGGGAACTGGACTTGTTTGGCCTGCAGAAGAGAAGAGTGATGAGGACTTGATAGCCTTTAGCTACCTGAAGAGGAGGGTTCCAGGGAGGATGGAGCCAGGCTGTTCCTAGTGGTGGCAGACAACAGACCTAGGAGCAGTGGTCTCAAGTTTTGTTGGGGAAGGTCCAGGTTGGATATTAGAATAGAATAGAATCAAATCATAGGGTTGGAAGGGACCTCGTGAGATCATCAAGTCCAACCCTCTGGGGCTTGAACCCAGGACCTTCTGCATATTAAGCAGAGGTAGGAAAAATCTTTTTTCCTAGGGGTGGTGAAGCACAGGAATGAGTAACCTAGGGAGGTGGTGGAATCAAAAATCCTTAGAGGTTTTTCAGGCCCAGCTTGACATAGGCCTGGCTGGGATGATTTAGTTGGAGCTGGTCCAGCTTTGAGCAGAGGATTGGAACAGATGCCTCCTGAGGCTCCTTCCAATCCTAATCTATGAGTCTATGCCAAGGGCTTCAAACTCAAATCACCATGAGGGCCACATGAGGACTAGTACATTAGCCCAAGGGCTGCACCACTGAAACCTTTTCATACAATGGTATTGCAAATATTGATAGTAATAGTGTCATTGCAGGCCTCAAGAAATAACTTTAGAAGCTGCACCTTGGTTCATGAGTTTGAGACCCCTGGTCTCTGCTAAAGCTTCTAACCTTGGGTCGAGCACTTTAGGTGAACTAACCAGGCCTCCTACTTTTGCAAAGCCTATAATGAATATTTTGACATGTGTTTTCCCTACTTGCACTACAGCTCATGTTATTTTTATGTCAATGTCTTTACGCACTTTAACTTATCCTCATCTACAGGTTATAGTGTGATCTTAAGCATAAAACTTCCAAGTGCAGGTCAAGGGCCACCAGCCAGGATGACCTAACCACTGCAGGACCAGAGAAGAAAAGATGCCAGGGAGAATGGAGTCATACTTAGCAAACGGTTGTATCAGGCTCCAATTTACCCTCATCCAGGGGTGTCTCTGGCTGGGGATGGAACATGGGGCACAGGCCCAAGCCCCGCCCCCAACACACAGGCCCCACCCCCTGGCTGGGGACAGGGCCAGGCGCCACCACGCCGCTGTAGGCAGCCACGCCCCACATCCCTGGTGGGGGATGGCGCCACCACCGCCGTGGGCGGCCAGGCCCAGCATCCCCAGCCAAGGATGGGGTCACTGTGGCCACCAGCGGCTCAGCCCCACATCCCCAGCAGGGGACGGGGCTGCCGCGGCTGCTGGCACCTGGGCCCCGGATCTCCAGCCTGATTGGGCTGGGGATCCAGGGCACTGGTGCTGGGGTTCAGGGCACGTGCCCCGGAGTGCCCAGCACCAGCAATGCCCCTGCCCTCATCTACACCCAAAATCTCCATTCCCCTGTCTCTGTAAATTCTCTAACCGAGTCCCAGGGAGGCAGTCCCATCCAGTCCCTGACTTCCCCAGTCACTTTTCCCCACAGTGATTGCCATGCCACTCCTCCAGTCCTCCCCCTCTTCCAGCTGTTTTTCTCCCTGACACTTCTTCTGCCTCCTAGGCATTACCCCTCCTGCTCCCAGAATAAGCTGGGTCTGGTGTATATAGGCCACCTGGGAGCCAATTGGCTATATTTGGCTGCATTAGTAGAATTATCAGAGGATCCAGGGAAGTGATTATTCCTCTCCAGTCGGCACCCAGGAGGCCACGTCTGAAGTGCTCTAAGGATGCCAGCCTGGAGGCCCAGTGTCTTGGAGATAGGCTGTATGGCAGCATCAATGGTGTGGTCAGGTGACAATAGCACCCAACTCAGGCCCAGACAAGCTGACAGATTTCCCTGGGGCGGAGAGGAAAACTGATCTCCAGCAGTGGTGAGCTTGCCTCTTGTGTTCCTTAACCTTCACAAGATCTCTGCTTTTCTTGTAGTCCAGGCCCTTCAAAACTCCAACTCCCTGTGTGCTCTGTCACCTGGATGCATGGGCCGAAAGGCTGCTGCCAGCAGTGCATTATAAGCTCTCTAGGGCAGTATCTCTCTCTGTTCAGATGACCCCTGGTGAGGAGTGTATCTTGAAATGTGGGTTCAAATCCCTGTGCTGATGCAGACCACCTGCATGACATTGCAAGCAAGTCATTCAGCTCTTCTGCATTTCAGCTCTCTCCCTCCTGTAAAGTGGAGCTAATGACAGTGTCCTACCTCCCAGGGGTGTGAGAGGAGAAATATACTGAGGATTTGTGAGGTGCCCAGATACTCCAATGATAGGGGCCAGATAAGAATTTAGAGGTTATCAACAGTGGGTTGCCTGTACAGATCCAAGCACAACAGGGCCTGATCCATGCATGGGGTCCCTTGGCCCAACCACAATAATACAAGGAGAACCTGACAGTCGAATGCATACAAAACTGTTGAAGAGGAATGAATATTTAATCCCAAGCTTTACTGACAAGCAAACACTTGCTGCTGTCTGCTGTTGCTGACAGCAATCTTGCTGGTTCAGTGGTTTTCCTCTCACGCTGCACTGGTCACATCAAATCGCAGCCTAAGGAGTTTGTTTTTCTCTGTCTTTGTCTGCTAGGAGAGGTAAGCTGAGCCATTCCATGGGATGGAGATTTGGATCCAAAAAAAGTCACATGAAGGTAGCAGAGCTGTTGGATGCTTTCCTAAGGACTGCCTCAGAGAAATTCCCTCAAAATGCCGTGGCTGAGATGGTTCCATAGTCATCTCGTCCCAAGGAGCCAGAGGAAAAAGATTTTCTGCCAGCACCTTGTTCATCCATTTATAAAGAGGAGGAACATCTGAGGTGACCAGTTGTGGAAAGGGTCCAGGAGCGTAAGATGCCAGAGAGTAAAGGATACTGTAGAACTGGGGTGATTCAGTTTGCAAAACTTGTTTGTTTTGCAGAACTGGGGCAATTCAAACAATTGGAACAGGATTTTCAGGTTCAAAACAGAATCCCAAGGGCTAAATGTGGAAAGTTCTGCCTCTCCCTGGATGGAGGAGACATTTCTTTCCATAGGAGAAACGTCTTCTCAGGCTGCCGCCTGCTTCCCATGACATCTTGCCAACTTGCTGATTCAACATCTGCCTTCTTCCATAGTCCCCTTTCTTGCTCACAGCCAGGGCAAGCTCATAATAGGAAGACAGACAACACAGACTAGAGCACAAAAATAATCACTAAGGTACTTTCCGGCATGTGCTGTTTTCACGAGTGTAGGTCCTTGGTGGCAGCATCTACAGAGCTTACTCTAGGTCAGGGGTGTCAAAGTCATTTGCTATGGTAGGTTCATACATACCATAAATTGAAATACTAGGACACCCTCACAGCATCATGGAGCTCTGCACGTGAGAGACTGAACTTTGCAATATCATACTCTCTCTTTCTCTCTCTCAGGGTCACATACCAAATGCTCTGCAATGGTGCAAGACCTGACACTCCTGTGGCAGTGGAGTGCTCAGTATGTGAGACCACACTCTCTGTTAGGGAGAGAGAGAAAAGGTTTGTAGGCCAGATAGCAGAGGATTGTAGCCCACGGGCTACATGTTTGATACCCCTGCACTAGGTCATTGGTTCCCAACCCGTGATCTATGGACTGGTGGTGGTTCATGAGGCTGCTGTGGGTGTCCTGGGGTCGGGGGAAAATAACAATAATATAATCCATGCACCTCTTATGTGTCTCATTTGATATTATATTATTAGTCACAATGTAATTTGCTTCACAAACTTCCTTGCATAATGCAAGTTCCAAAGGGGTAACTGTGTTAACCTAGTTGAGCAAAACAAACAAGGAGTCCTGTGGCACTTAAAAGACTTAACAGATTTATTTATAGCATGAGCTTTCTTGAGAGAAAATCCCACTTTGTCTGATGAAGTGGGATTTTCTGTCACGAAAGCTTGTGTGATAAATAAATTTGTTATCTTTAAAAGTGCCACTAGTCTCCTTGTTTGTCTTGTGTAATATAACATTCTCTGAATTTTAATAGTGGCACTTTTGTGTGAGGTCAGCATGAACTGACGCTCTTTGTACATTTGATGGTTAGAACATGGTCCACAAAAGTTTTTGATGACAATGTAGTGGTCCGCATAAAGGAAAACATTGCTGTAGGTCATATGTTGGCTGGAGTGGTCAGCGGAAGGAGTTTTATCCAGAGAATTCAGTGATTTAAAGTGTTCCGACAGCTGCAAGCAGGGGGGCTCTTCACGTGTGTCTCCTTAGACAGGCAGGCTCCAGAGATGTAGCTTAAGTGCTTCAACAATAGGGGCAGGGAAATTTTGCCCACACATGGGACTGCAGATGAGCTGAGGCTTTTCTGGGGATTCTCCAGAGTCCCAAGATGATAGTATTACTTAAAAAAAAAAAAAAAAAAAAAAACCACAAGGAAATGCGGAGCCATCTTGAAGCTCTTAAGTTCCTGGACCTCACAGGCACCTTCGCTTCTGAAGG
The DNA here is from genome assembly GCA_007922195.1 of Podocnemis expansa. Lineage (NCBI taxonomy): Eukaryota > Metazoa > Chordata > Testudines > Podocnemididae > Podocnemis > Podocnemis expansa. The sequence goes on from ML681978.1 coordinate 7,079,285, forward strand.
CACGTGGCAGTTAGTTCCCATGAAGAGTGAGTCCTGGGTCCAGAGACGATGCAGCATCAGCCTGACAGCCTGTCTAAGGGTCTCTGAGCAGTGAAAAGATAGTAACCAAGGAACAGCATTATGATGTGAAATGGGAACATATTCAGCTGTCTGCTCAGCACACAGGGCTAGATTCTGGTACCATCACCAGGCTAAATAGCATCTCCCATCCTATGTATTGCCATTCAACTTGGGTCCCGTCCCCCCCCCCCCCCGGTTCTGCCACATGTTCCCTGTGTGACCTTAACCAAGTCACCTGATTGCACAGTGTCTCAGTTTCCCCATCTGTATAAAGATGCCATTTCTACTCACTGAACACAGCAAGAAGTACTGTCATGTATTCTTATGACCAAGACCCTCTGACTTGCCTCAATGGCAACCATGCACACCCCTTTCTTCAGGAACAGCAAGATTCAAGGCAGCAAGATTACATTTGGAAGGACACTCAGCAGCATTCTGATTTCCAGAGCTTTGCAGCACATATCATGAGGCAGCCACTGGGGAAAAAAAGGACAGTTATTTACCTGTAACTACGGTTCTTCAAGATGTGCTACTCACCCTGTGAGTGCATGCACCGATGTGCACAGCTACCAGAAAACTTTTTGCCCTTAGCCTGCTCCGTAGGATTAGTGGCGGAGCCCCTCTTGTATAATAACTGCCGCTGGTCTGCTCACCCTCCAGTACCTTCTTTCCACTAATTCCAGAAGTGGGGACGGTGAGTGGGGCTGGAAGTCGACTTCACAAGCTCAACTTTAAGTCAACCTTGTTATGTCAACTGTAGGGTAGCCTGCACTGGACATAATAAATGTCTGGACATAATAAATCTAAATAAGTCTGCACTGGACTTAATAAATTCTCAAAATAGATTTGTAGTAATTTAGGTTGACTTAACCCAGATTAAGTCAACCTTAGGCTGTAGTGTAGACATACCCAATGTGAGCATCACATCTCAAAGACTGGTAGTTACAGGTACATAAGTGTCTATTTTCTTCTTCTAGCAGCTGTTCACATGCATTCCCCTATGGGTGAATGACAAGCCTTACCGAGGACGGCAGGCAGAGTTACAGTCTGCTTGATAGCAGGACGGCATTGCTAAAGGCCACATCCTTCCACAGCTGCTGAATGATGGCGTAGTGGGAGGTAAAAGTGTGAATGGAGGACCACATAGCTGCTCGACAGACCTCCCATATCAGAACGCAAGTGAGAAAGGCTGCCAACAAGGTGGTCGAGTGGGCCGTCACCGCCCCTGGCAGCAGAATCTTCATTTCCTGGTAGCAAATTCTTATGCAGGAGGCGATTGAGGATGAGAGTGTTTGGGATGACACCAGGTTGCCTTTTACCTGGTCTGCTACTGCCACAAAGAGCTGAGTGGACTTCTGAAAGGGCTTCATCCTTTTGATATAAAAGGCAAGCGCTCTCCTAGCATCCAGGGTATGCCATGTCTTCTGGTCACTCGAGAGGTGTGGTTTAGGAAAGAACATGGGCAGAAAAATGTCCTGGTTCAGATGGAAGTCTGAGACTGCCTTAGGGAGGAAGGCCAAATGGGGTCTCAACGACCCGTCCCAGAAAATCACCGTGTAGGGGGGCTCGGCCAAGAGTGCTTTCAGTTCCGAGCCTCTCCTTGACGATGTTATGGCCACTAAAAAAGCCACCTTCCATGACAGCGCTAGGAGGGGGCAAGTGGCCAGAGGCTCAAAGGGTGGGCCGGTTAGCACCTGCAGCACAAAGATTTAAATCCCACTGAGGCGTTGGGTCCCTGGCCTGGGGAAAGACTCTCTTCAGACCTCTCAGGAATCTACTGGACATTGGGTGAGAGAAGATGGCTTGCCCCCCACAGGGGGTATGAAAGGCCAAGATCACTGCCAGATGGACCCTCAGTGATGCCAAGTCCAGGCCCTGATGCTTCAAGGCCAAAAGGTAGTCTAAGACAGTCTGAAGTGGCACAGCTCACGGGTCCAGGCCTTGGGACTGGGCCCAGGAAGAAAAACATCCCCATTTCAACTCGTAGGTAGATTGCATAAAGACCTTTCTGCTGCCTATCAAGATGCGCTGCACCTGGGCAGAGCAGCCCAGCTTTTCCGAGCTCAGCCACAGAGCTTCCAGGCCATGAGATGTAAAGACCTCAAGTTTGGATGAAGCAAGCGACCGTGGTCTTGGATCAGCAAGTCGTATCTGAGTGGGAGCTCCTGGGGGGGGGCGGCTACCAACAGGTTGGACAGCATGTGGAACCCATGCTGGTGTGGCCAGGCAGGGGCGATCAGACTGACCTGGGCTTTGTCCCTTTTTCTCTTCAGCAGCACCCTTTGCAGCAATGGGAACAGAGGGAAGGCGTACAGAAGAGGGCCCGACCATGGCAGCAGGAACGCGTCTAGGAGGGAACCCGTCTCCAAACCTCTCAAGGAGCAAAACTGGCGGCATTTGCAGTTCTCCTAAGTCATAAATAAGTTCACAAAGGGATACCCCCAGACCCGGAAGATTGACCTCAGCACCAGAGGTGTTGCTGGCGCTGGACACGCTAGGGCACATGCCCCAAACCCCAGCGACGGTGGCCCAGATCTCCAGCCCAATCGGGCCGGAGATCCAGGGCCCAACCCCAGCCAGGGATCCAGGGCCTAGCCACCTGCAGTGGTGGCAGCCCCGTCCCTGGCCGGGGATGTGGGGCCTGGTTGCCCACAGCCGCAGGAGCCCCGTCCCCAGCTGGGGATGTGGGGCCTGGCCTCCTGCAACTGCTTTCGGCCCCATCCCCAGCCAGGGACGTGGGGCCTAGACGCCCACGGCAGCCCAGCGGCACCTGGCCCTGTCCCTGTCCTTGGCCAGGGGGTGGAGCCTGCAGGCTGGCGGTGGGGCCTGCAGGCTGGGGGCGGGGCCTGGGCCCATGTCCTGGGTCCCTCCCCCAGCCAGCAAAGCCTCTGCTCAGCCCACCCAGGTGGAGAGACCATTCGTGCTGGGAGTTGAAGCATCTGCTGAGGCGATCCGCCTCATTGTTCTCTGACCGGGAAGGTGAGAAGCAGTCATATGGAAACCACAAGTCACATGGAAACCACAAGTCACCGCCAGGTCCCATTGCCTCCTGACAGAGAGCTGTAGAGCGGGCTCCCCCCTTGGCAGTTTATATAATATATGGCTGCCTTATTGCCCATCAGGATTTGAACCGTCTGGCTCCGCAACTCTTCTTGAAAGACCTCACAGGCAAGCCTGACAGCTCTTAGCTGTTTCACATTGATATGAAGAGATTTCTCCTCATCTGACCACCTCCCTTGAGTACTGAGATTGAGGCTGAGGTGGGCACCCTAGCCTAGGTCTGAGGCATCAGAGATTAGCGTAACTGACAGAGAGGTCATCCAGAACGGAACTCTTTCCAGTGTTGACTGAGGTTTCTGGCACCCTCGTAGCTGTGAGAGGATGCCTTGTGGGACTGTTACAACTCTGGGCAGGGGGTGCTTGTTTGGGTGGAAGACCAACTTTAGCCAAGCTTGCAGTGGCCTGAGGTGGAGGCGGGCAAGGCGAACCACGTAGGTTGATGCGGCCATGTGACCCAACAGTGTTAGGCAATTCCTGGCTGTGGTGGTCGGATTCCATCTGAGATCTGAGATTATGCTGGACATGGTGTTGAATCTCGACTTCGGGAGGAAGGCCCTGGCCATGGTAGAACCGCTCCGATAAGCTCTATCATTTGCACCGGGCTTAGCTGAGACTTTTGTTCATTCAGAAGGACATCTGGATTGCTGCAGAGGTATCTTGTTATCTAGATGCTGGACAGGGCCTGGTCCCTTGAATGGCCCTTGATGAGCCAGTTGTCTAAGTAGAGAAAAATATGGACCCCTCTGCTCCGCAGGTGCGCCGCTACTACTGCTATACGTTTTGTAAATACCCTTGGGGCCAAGGAGCGGCCAAAAGGGAGGAATGTGAACTGAAAATTGCGGGAACCCCTTAAGAAACGCAGGAACCATCTGCGATGGGACCTGACTGCCACGTGGAAGTAGGCATCTTGCAAACTGAGGGCGGCGAACCAATCCCCAGGATCCAAGGATGGGATGATGCGACTGACAGTAACCATGTGAAACTTCAATCTTCTGAGAAACTTGTTTAGACCCCGCAAGTAGAGAATGGGCCTTAAACCTCCCTTTGACTTGGGGATTAAAAAGTAACGGAAATAATAACCTTTCCTTCTTCCTCCCTTGGGACCTTCTCCAAAGCACCCAGAGTTAGAAGTTTCTCCACCTCTGGATTAAGGAGCCATTTGTGAGAGGTGTCCTTGAAGAGGGACTGGGCAGGGGAAGGGTAGTTGGGAGGCTTCGCACGGAACTGCAGAGAGTAACTCTTGCAGATCATTCTTAAAACCCAGTGGTCCGTGGAGATGGATGTCCATTGGGAATGGAAGAGGGAAAGTCTGTTTTAAAAAAGGAAGGCTGAAAGGATCCTGAGAAAGGGTGCCTGGTTCACTGACCTCTAGCATCCCATCAAAATCGCCTACCCCTGATTACTCAAGCGGCAATGGTTGGATCTGGAGGACCTGCTCAGGGAGGTGTTACATATGCTTCTAGGAGCTCTGGCTCTCTCCCTGGGTCTCTGTCTTGCTGACCTGTTGCTAAAGGTTTGTCTGGGCCGCGGGAGCAATTGAGAGGCTTGTTGCACATATGGACGACGGGATGATTGCATGGAGTAGAGGCCTAGGGAACGAAGAGTGGCCCTAGAATCTTTCAGACCATAGAGCTTGATGTCTGTCTGGTTTGAAAAAAGAGAGGTGCTGTCAAAAGGTAAGTCCTGAATAGACTGCTGGACTAGAGGAGAAAGGCCCAAGACTTGTAGCCACGCTGCTCTATGCAAACTGACTATGGATGCAGTGGCCCTTTTGATGAGTCGGCCAAATCCCACGAAGCCTGGAGAGCCATCCTTGTGACTAAGTGTCCTTCATCCAGGATGGAGTTGAAGTCCAGGTGATGATTGGGAGGAAGGAGCTCCGAGAAGTTGGCTAAGGAGCTCCATAGGTTAAAATTATACCGACCCAGCAGAGCTGGATGATTTGCTATCCGGAGCTGCATAGTTGATGTTGATAAATTTTTCTTCCGAATATATCTAGGGTTTTTGCCTCTTCATTTTTCAGAGTTGAGGCAGGATGCCTCTGGCACTCCCGCTGATTAACCTCTTCCACAACCAGGGAGGATGGGGTGGGCTGTGTATACAAGTATTGAAAGGTGGCTGCAGGGCCATCATATTTTTAATCTGACCCTTTCAAGGTAGGCACTGCTGATGAAGGAGATTGCCAAATAGATTTTTACAATTTTTAGCAACCCAACATGGATTGGTAGGGCTACTCTGGCTGGTGCTGAGGCAAATAAGACATTGAAAAGCGCACCAGAGGAATCCTTCACCTCCTCAGCTTTGAGATCAAGGTTCGATGCTAATCTTTTCAGAAGGTCCTGGTAGGCCTTGAAATTGTCAGGAGGAGAGGAGGGCTCCTGAACCACCACTTCATCTGGCAATGATGATGAGTGCCAAAGGGATTGCTTTGGGGAGGTGTGGTGTCTGGAAGGGTCCGATCTGTCCCCTGACTGGGACCAGCATGCTGAGGGTGGTTTATGACCTGCCTGAGGGCCTGAGATGAAGAAGGGGCACCTGATGGGTGCACCCAAGTGCCCCAATAGGGCCAGTTAGATGGTCAATCCCGGGGGGGTTGAGCACTAGGCGACAGGGGTTCCAGATGAACGTGTCCACCATAGGATCTGGAACTGTGGCAGGGGGACTCGTCCATGGGGTTTGAGGAGAGAGATGACAGTGAAAAACTGTGATGGTATCTAGGTCTCTTGTGCCTTGACTGTCCCCTTGATCTGGAGTGGTGGATAGACTGATGGTGGAGAGGCCCAGGTGAGGATGGGGATGAAGCGGATTGGGCTCCCCTGCACCTTGGTGCTGATGACTTACAGTGCCACTTGTCTGCTGATTTTTGGGCTGCAGAGCAGTGTTGCTCTGGCATCGAGGGTGGTAGTGGCGCTGAAGGCCCCTCCCAGGTGGTACCCGAGCCATCCCGTCTCCCAGTACAGGGGGTCCTGGGGAGTGTTGGTTGTGGCTCTGAGGGGTGACGAGCCCAATGGTGCCACCACACCGGGGTGTTCACGCTGCCATGCCGGCAAGTAGGGGGGACAAGACCAACAGGGCCCTTTCCACCTCATATGCCTCTGGTGTTGATGAAGCTAGGAGTTGTATCCCTGGACACTGCCCGGGGTCGAAGGAGGTTCCACCTGCTCCTGAGCAGAGCGTTCCTGACCCGCATGGGCTTTCCTCGGCACCACTGGTGTGGCTGATTTCGGTAATGGAGCCAGGATGGAGGATTGGCACGCCGACACCACGTGCGGCGTAGAAGAACTTGGGACAGAATCAGTGCGAGCTGTTTCTAATACTGGGCTCAGTGCAGACTCCATTAGGAACACTTTTAACCTGAGGTCTCTGTCCTTTTTTGTTCGAGGCTTGACAGATTTGCAAAATTTGCACTTCTCTGGGCTATGCGCTTCTCCTAAGCACTTCAAACACTGCTCATGTGGATCACTTACGGAGACTGCTTTGCCACAAGCAGCACAAGTTTTGAATCTAGGGGAATGGGGCATGTCCTGGGCAGAGCCACAAAGGCAGGCAAACAACTGTAATAGTTTACTTAACAACCTGGCTAACTACTCTATTACACTAACAAACTAACTACAACTACAGACAACAGGAACAGGCAATCACAGAGTGCAATGCAATGGTGTTCCGGCAACTGTCACTGGTGGTGGAAAGAAGGCGCAGGAGGGTGAGCAGACCAGCAGTGCTATTATACAGAAGGGTTTGCGTGCCACTCCAGCCGGTGCCACTGCTGATCCTACGGAGCAGGCTAAGGGCAAAAAGTTTTCTGGTAGCTGTGCACATTGACACGTGCACCCACAGGGAAATGCATGTGACCAGCTGCTCGAAGAACTTCTGGTTTCAGTCACATGCTACCCACCCAACTGCACCACATGATCACAGATAATGGGACTGGTCACCCAATCAGGAGACAGAAGCCAGACTGTGTGATGCAGTGACCAACAAGGACAAGTGCAGAGTCCTAAACTTAGGATGGAAGCATCCCATGCACTGCTGCAGACTGGGGACTGCCAGCTAGGCAGCAGTTCTGCAGAAAAGGACCTGGAGGACAGGAGCGTCGCTGGCACCTGGCACATGGTGCTCGTGTCCTGAGTCCCAGCATCAGTGCCCCAAGTCCTGGTGTGGCCCCTGCCTCTCCCGGCGCTGTCTCCAGCTGGAGATCTGGGGCTGAGCTGCCCGCAGCAGTGGCTGCCGCTTCCAGCCCTGCCCCTGGCCAGGGATCCTGGGTCAGGCTGGCAGCAGCAGGTTCCTGAGGCCAGATCAGGCCTGAGTGTAGGATCGGGACCGGGGCCATGGCTCGCAGCCTAGGGATGGAGCCTGGGCCCGTACCCCGGGTCCTTCCCCAGGGAAGCAATGCTCCTGTCCTTTAGATTGCGGGCTGCGAACCAGTCTCCTGGGGACAGGGAGGGGACAATCTGGGGCAGGGAAACCATGTGGAACGTTATTGTCTTTATGTGTTTGTTGAGTGCTCTGAGGTCTAGAATGGGTCGTGGTTCGCCGTTGGGCTTGGGAACTAGGAAGTAGCAGGAATAGAACACTTTGCCACACTATCTTTTGGGAACCTTTTCTATAGCTCCAAGGGAGAGTAGCTTTTGTCATTTGACCTTGAGCCTGTCCAGCAGGTCTGGGTTTTCTAATATTGTGGGAGGGGGGGCAGTTTCCTGTCCCGAGGGATTGAAAGGAACTGGATGTGGTATCCTTGCGCCACTGTGTCGAGGACCCACTGGTCTGACGTGACACGGGTCCACCGTGGGGCAAAGTGATGGAGGCAGTGGGGGGAGAACAGGAAGTTCTGGAGCGCCGCCCTCTGAGGGACCGTCAAAAGCACTGCTTGGGGCCCAAAGAGTGGTCCGATCCCTGTCCGCGCCATCCAGACTGTGAGGTGCTCAGCTTACCCCCTTTTCCTGATCAGCTCTTGTCCTTGTCCAGGTTCCCAAGATGGCAGTATGGAAACTGGAGGGATCTCAGAAACTGGGTCTGCAGCTGCAGCTACTGTTTCAGTTGCTGTACCTGTTGCTGTAGGTGCTGATGCGACCTCGAGGAGCCCCTAACGGGTTGAAGAGTGTAAATTTCGAGGGACCAGAGCATAGCCGTCGAGTCCTTCATACCATGCAGCTTTGCATCTGTGGAAGATGTGAAGAGGTCAGGACCTTTGAAGAGAAGGTCCTGGATAATCTGCTGCATCTGCGTGGAAAGGCCAGAGTTTTGGAGCCAGGCCAAATGATGCATAACAACTGCGGATGCCTTTATGCATGCTGCTGTATTTACTGTGTCCCAGGTTGCCGCGAGCGCATCCCTGGACACTCTTTCTCCTTCATCCAGCATTCCCTCAAAGTCTCTCAGGCGCTCCTCGGAGACAGCTGAGCGGAGATTTAGCAGGGCCTCCCATAAGTTGAAGATGTAGCACGTCATCAGGGCTGAGTGGTTTGAGATACGCAGCTGTAGGGCAGCAGAGGAGTAAACTTTCCTGCCTAATAGGTCAAGCTTCCTCACCTCTCTGTTCTTGGGCATGGAGCTCAGCTGGCCTTGTCTCTCCCTTTGGTTGCCCGCGTCGACCACCAGGGATCCTGGGGCAGGATGGTGGAATAGGAAGGGGAATCCTTCCGGGGAGACAGAGTATTTCTCGTCCACCACTTTGGACACTGGCAGAATTGAGGAAGGCGTTTGCCAGCGTTCTTGGACTATATGAAACAGCCTGAAGTGTAGGGGAATCACAACCTTAGCCAGAGGGGCTCTACGTCACGCGTTGAAGAGGGAATCATCTTCCACTTGGATCACCTCCAGCTTCAGCTTCAGATTTGCTGCCATGCGGTGGAGGAGGTCCTGCTCAACACGGGGATCTCCCTTGTGGTCAGCGGACATGTCAATTAGGCGCTCATCGGGTGACGAGGACGATTGAGCCCTTGATCTGCTACATTGAGTAGAATCAGGGTCTGGCTCGTCATCGGAGAAATCCGAGGACTCCGGCACCGGCGATCAAGCATGACAGAAGGAGGCATCGTCTGCCATCGTGTTCAGCCAGTCGAAGGGCCACTCGTTGTGCAGTGACCTCACTGGCAGCATAGAAGCCATGGGGGGAGCAGAGACCTCTCCTGATGGCCATATTCCCCTCAAGCTCAGTGATACAGCGCTCTTTTGGAACCGCTTTCTTGGATGCTCCTCCTGGGGGGGGGGAAGAAAGGGGTCTTCGGAGGACGATCTGGATGACCTCCCCCCGACATCTGGCAATCCAGTACCGAGAGTTCTTTGGAGGAGCGATGAGGCGGAGCTGTAGTACTTAGACCCAATGCCGGGTTTGACGGTACCAGGTTGGAGAAGGGTTGAGGCCCACGACAGTACTGGTACCAGTACGGGTGTTGTCAGTGCCGAGTCCAACGGTACCAGAAGTGACGGCACCAGAAGTGGCGCTATCGGCGACAGTGCCGGGTTCAGCACTACCGGGCTTTATGGCGGTACCAGGCTTAGAGGTGGTACTGAGGACAGCGGTGCTGCTATGGTCCACTTCTTCTTCTTCTGCACCGGAGCCGGGTTTGAATGCCCTTGGCGGGTTGGTGCCTGAGCCGGTGCCCTACTCAGGATGGCTGAGAGTCTACTGGAGGACCAGCGAGGTCAGTGCCAAGGTGGTATCATAGTGGGCTGCGATTTCAAGGCTGGTACCGGTGATCAGCAGGAATCTTGAGCCCGGGCCAATCGAGGGTCCAGCAAAGCGCTGGTGGTTCAGCCGCCTTCAGGTGGAGTGGCTCCGTTCCCTGAAATTGAGAGGGGATGGCGCTCTCTTTCCAGCCAAGTCCTTTGCTTGAAGGATTGGCAAATGGAGCACTCCGCCGCGAGGTGGGACTCACCCAGGCAAGCAAGGCATTTCTCATGTGGGTCATCCGTCAGAAAAGCCTTGCAGCATCCTAAGCACGGCTTGAAACCTGGCATTTAGAGTTTCGCGCAAAAGACAGGCGCTTGCATTTTGCAAGATAGAATCAAATCAAATCATAGGGTGGGAAGGGACCTTGTGAGATCATTGAGTCCAACCTCCGAGAGTTTGATCCCAGGACCTTCTGCATATTAAGCAGCGGTGCTAGCCACCACGCTATAAGATAATACTGATCCAAACTGACGCTGATGGTGGAAAAAGGAACTGGGACGGTCAGGGTCACAGTTACCTATATAGCTGCAGTCACGGCATGGAGGGGGCGTTGGCCATGCGCCCTGACCTGACAGGCTAACACTAAGGACTTTCCAAGGTTCTGTGCGCTGCAGCACATAGACACCTGTAACTGAATGATGTGAGCAGCGCTCGAAGGAGAACCTTGATTTTAAGGCAGTTTCTGACATGATCCCATGTGGCATTCTCATAGGCAAAGGAGAGAATGAAATTACTGTAAGGTGGGGGCATGACTGGTTGAAAGATTGGAGTCTCTCAGTTGTTCACTGTCAGGCTGAAAGGCAGAGCTGACTTTTGGAATAAGCGAAGCAGGCAGTCACCTAGAGCCCCAAGCAGTAAGGGGGCCCCGGATTGGTTGCCTGCTTCACTTACCCTTGCACTGGTGCCATGAGGTGGGGGGGAGCAGGGCTCCGCAGACTGCCAGGGTCAGCGGTTGTGCCACCCGCCTGTCTGGATGGCATCTCTCCAGTGGGGGGACAGCAGTGCTTCCCACGTACACGCAGCCAGCCGTGCCGCCTGAGGGGAAGGGAAGATAGTGGCTGGCATGGTGCTGCAGCTTGCCGGGAGTAGGGCCCCCTGGAGCGGCCTGCTCCAAAGAGTTCAGGCTGCTTTGCCCCCAGCCACCCCAGGCCTGAACGGGCTTGATCCAGGGCCTGGCTGGCCAGGGGTGAAGCAGCACAAACTCTTTGGAGCTGGCCGCTCCAGGGGGCCCTTCTCCCAGCAAGCCGCAGCACCACAGCAGCCACTCTCCTCCCTCCCGCTGAGCAGGCGCGGTCAACTGTGGGTAGGCAAGGAGCACTGCTGTACCCCCTGTGGAGAAGTGGGAACCCTCTACTGGGTTAATAAGGAAGGACACGGGTGTTGACCCTCTTTCTTTTCTATTCGGGTGATGGAACACAGGTGGGTGATATGAGATAGAGCCACTAGGGGGCAGGGGGGTAGTGTTTAGGGAGCCTGTACCTGGGCCCCCGCCGCTGGTCACACTGGATTCAGCTGGTTGGGCCAGGGGGCGGAGAGGGGGGCAGAGCAAGCAGGGGAACAAAGGACTGGGGAAGGAGCGGCTAGGAGGGAAATGGGGGTCCAAGAGACAGGACCCTGCCCTGAGGTGTCCTAATCCCCTGGGGGTTTCACTTCTGGTTGTTCTGATGATGCTGATACCAACTGTCCTTGCTGCTGTATGAACTGGTTTGCTAATAAACCCTCTGATTGCCACATTGGCTGAGAGTTGCTGCTGATTGGGACGGCTGGGACCCTTCTGGAGGGAAACCCCTCCAAGGGAGACCAGACAGAGCAAGGATCGGACCCTCTGAGCCTGGAGTCGGGAGCTGGCTGCACGGAGCGGGGAGACCTGAGGTGCTGGACGGGAGGAGACTCCACCGTAGCAGAGACCTGACTGGCTGTGGACAGAGGAGATCCAAGAGGCTTGTCCAGGGTCTCCATCACACCCCCAGTGCAGAGAGGCCAGGTGGGCAAGTGGGAGGTCAGCAGCCCCCTGCCCTCCCTGAAGCAGTTGGGACTGTGGAGGGGCAGTTAGGGCGGCAGTGGGGGCCCAGGGCCCCAGTGAGGATGGCATTGGGGGCCCTATAAAGGGCCCTCACCTGGGGCTCCAAATTGCCTAAGGCTGCCTCTGCTGAAAGGCAGATATCTGGTGGGACCTGCAGAACTCAGACCTGCATCCAGTACTAGTCAATATTTTCATTTATGACTTGAATAATGGCATGTAGATTGTGGTTATAAAATGTGCGGGTGAGGCCAAACTCTGATGGATTGCAAGCACTTTGGAGGACAGGCTTGGCATTCAAAATGACCTTGACAAACTGGAGAACTGGTCTGAAATCAGCAAGACGAAATTCAACCAAGACAAAAGCAAAATGCTTCACTTTGGAAGGAAAAAAATCAAAGCGGGACCAAAGGCAGGTGGCACCACTGAAAAGGAGCAAGGGATGAAAGTGGGCTATGAACTAAATATGAGTCAGCAAAGCAATACAGCAGCAAAAAAAGGCCAATAGCGTTCTGGTGTCTATTAAGAAGAGTATCATATGTGACACACACAAGGTATTTGTCCAGCTCTTTTCTGCACAGATGATGAAATTAATAGGCAGTGGACTTAAAACAAAGAAAAGGAAAGACTTCATGGCATAGTGCACAGTCAACCCATGGAACTCCTTGCCAGAGAATGTTGTAAGAGGCAGGTCTATAGCAGAGTGTGCGGGGGGGGGGGGGGGGGTGTCAAAAAAGAACATACAACTTCATGGTTGATAAATCCGTCAACTGCGATTAGCCAACCTGGTCAGGGATGCAGCCCCATGACTTCAGCTGGTGTACAAGTGCTGGGTGGCACACATTAGGGTAGATGTGGACAAGCTGGAAAGAGGCCCTAGGAGAACTTCAGCGGTTTAAAAACAGAGGTGGCCTTAGGCAATTGGGGTCCCTAGGCAAGGCCCCTCTATACACCTCCAATGACACACTCACAGGGGCCCCAGGCCTCCACTGCAGCCCTAACTGCACCCCCACAGTCCCAGCTCCCTGGGGGGAAGCAGGGGACCATGGAACTCCCGGGCCAGAGGCTTCGCCACTCACCTGCCTGCCTGGCCTCTCTGCATTGGGGTGCAGCAGTGCTCCCCTCATATACCTAGCTGGCTGCACACCCCTAGAGAGAGGAGAGCAGCTGATGCAGTGCTGTGGCTTGCAGCGAGTGGAGCCCCCTGGAGCGGCCCACTCCAAAGAGATCAGGCCACTTCAACCTGGCCAGCTCAGGCATGAATAGATGCTGCCTGGCCCTCAGGCCGTGAATCAGGCCAGTTTAGGCCTGGGGTAGCCCAGGGGGTTGGGGGTGTGATGGCCCGAACTTTTCGGAGCAGGCTGCTCCAAGAGACCCCCCACTCCCAGCAAGCTGCATTGCAGCACTAGTCACTCTCTTCCAGAGGCATTGCTGGCGCGCTGGGCGTCCAGGGCATGTGCCCCGAATCCCAGCGCTGGTGCCCCAGGTCTGGTGGTCCTCTGTCTCTGGCCCAATTGGGCCAGAGATCCAGGGCCCAGCCACCCACGGCCGCGGCAGCCCCGTCCCCAGCTGGGGATCCAGGGCCTAGTTGCCCGTGGCCGCGGCCGCAGCAGCCCCGTCCCCGATGAGGGATCTGGGGCCCAGCCACCCGTGGCCGCGGCAGCCCCATCTCCAGCTGGGGATCCCAGGCTTGGCTGCCCGCAGCAGCGGCGGCTGCTCCAGGCCCATCCCCAGCTGGGGATGTGGGGCCCAGCCGCCCTGTGGCCGCTTCCAGCCCCGT
>ML681978.1:7092887-7115387 GCA_007922195.1 Podocnemis expansa
GCTGGGGATGTGGGGCCCAGCCGCCCTGTGGCCGCTTCCAGCCCCGTCCCTGGCTGGGGGTGTGGGGCCCAGCCGCCCGTGGCAGCATATGGCGGCTTCTGGACCTGTCCCCTGCCAGGGGGCATAGCCTGCAATCCAGGGTGGTGCCTGCGGGCCAGGGGGCGTGGCCTGGGGCCATGCCCCGGATCCGTCCCCAGGGCAGTGATGCCCCTGCTCTCTTCCATCCCCTTGGGGAGGTGCAGCTGGCTGGGTATACACAGGGAGTGCTGCTACTCCGCAGACTTTAGAGATGCTGGACAGGCACGTGGGTGCTTCAGCCACTGGGCTTGGGACGTCTGTAGCCCCACATTCCCCCACCACCCCGCAGCGTGAGCACTGGGGTAAGTGAAGTAGGTGACCGCTACAAGTTCCCCTTCCTTCTCAGGGCCCTAGGCGACCACCTGCTTTACATACCCCAAAAGCCACCTCTGTTTAAAAAGCCTGACCTAAGGGGAAAGGTTATAAAAAGGTCTGGCTGGTGTTTAGTCTTGAATAAAAAAAGATAAAAGGTGGCTGAGGGCTCAGAGCCAGGACTTCTGGGTTTTCTCCCAAGCACTGGCTGGGAGTGGGGTCTAGCAGTTACAGCTAAGGGCAGCAGGTTTGTGTGTCCAGACTGTCTTTGAATTACACAGAAGAGCTAGGAGGGAACTGGCCATCCTCCAACCAGATAACAGGGCCTGTGTTCATAGAGCTCTGGATCAAGTTGCTGTGGGCAGAGGGGTTGCCCTGATGCCAGCTGGACCTGCAGGGTCCAGTTGTTGCACTGAGGCACCATGCACTGAGCCCTAAAGTGGGCCCTAGCTCCTGAAAACTAGGGAGCTTGGTGGTGGGGGAGCTGCTTCTGCTCCTCCACCCACACTGCTTTGTCTTCCCCACAATGCTATGACACATGGTCTCTGGCATGTCCAGCTCTGCTGTCCCTGGGCCTGGGGGGGTGGGGGGTACGCAAGCCTCTAAGAGGGAGAGGCATGGCTGAGTAATGTCAAGCCCAGCATGAGATGGACCAGTAGCTAGAGCAGTGGGCCTGGAGCCAGGACTCCTGGGTTCCATCCCCAGCTCTGACATTGGCTGACTGTGCATCCTTGGGTGAGTCACATCATTCTATGCCTCAGTTTACTGACCTGTAAAGCAGGCCAGTGTCTCTGCTAATGTTCCCTCTAATTACTTGTAGACTGTGTGTGCAAACAATTTCTTTGTGTCTGCAAAAACATTTCTTTGTGAGCGCCAATAGTAGCACTATTGAATTTTTTTGTGCACACTTTACTTTGTTGTATGCGCAGGTTTCATGACCTGTGTGTGTCTGCACACGCGCACAGCTTAGAGGGAACAGTGGTCTCTGCCCCAGCTGGCCAAGAGGCTTTGAGGTGCAGTGCTACCTGGGATGAATGAGAATTCTACAGTTGCTTCTGACCTGACGGCCCCACCACAGCAGGACACTTCCTTGCTAGTGCCCCCCCCCCCCCCCACAGTACCACCCCTGGCTGGCAAGAGGCCAGCCATGCAGCAAAGTACATTGATTCTCTGGGCGATGGTTTCCAACTGGAGGGGAAACAATTTCCCAGCACAGCGATTCAACCAGTCGATAAAATGCATTTCCTCATCTTGCTGCCCTCAGAGGCTATTGATCTCTCTCAGACATAGCTGGCTGGCAAAGGGATGAAACAGAGCTTGAACTGCTTCCCTTCCCCCCCCCCCCCCCCTTCCAAAACACCCAAACTTCTCTCAGGGCTGAGTACTGATACTGGTTAGGGGGTGGTGGGGTAAGGAACCAGCATGGCCGTGGGCCACAGGAGTGCAGCTCGGAGCCTGCTCCCAGTCATGCACCACATAGCATAGCTCTCAGCCCATGACAGCCAGGCCTAGCCTGAGGGCATCACTGGGTGTGGGAACTACTGCCCCCCCAGGTTGTCATGGTTGCAATCCTGCTCTAGCTGGGTGGCCTGAGGTCACATGGGCTGGCGCCTGGGATTGCAGCAGCAGCACCACGGGCACATAGGTCCAGCAGTAGCACTCCCTTGGAGAGTCCCTCTGGGCAGGAAGAGGCCTACTGGCAGGAGACAAAGAAAGGGGTTTCTGCTGCCCAGCCCTGCTCCGCGGATCACTGGCCTGGCTCACAGGGGGGCACCCTGTCCTGCCTCCTCTATCCCTCAAGCATCACTCGCTAAGCCCTGGGCAAAAGGGCTAGGCACAGCTGCCATCCAGTGGCCATTACATGTCACCACAGCCCCATCCACACAGGAAACCCAATTTGGGCGTTTTACAGGCCACACAGCTGCAGACCAGCTAAGGGTAGGGCCATCCCTTGGGGGGGGGGGTGCACGGCCCTATGTGAATCCCCCTCTGCAGGTCCCCCACTCAGCTCCCCCCAGGCACTGGGGGGAAAGGCCAGCCAGCCCAGGTGAGGGGCAGGCCCCTGCGCCGACTGTCCCATGCCAGGGACCAGGCAAGCCAGCCAGAAGCAGCACAAGAATGCAGGGTCTGGTTTCTCAGCTACCCTTAAACCACTGGTTGTCATCCTTTTTTTCCTTGGGACCTAGCTCCAGAACCCTTTGCCATGCAGCGACCCTCCACTGAAAAAAGCGGCCGCAACCAGGAAATTGAACAGTGACCACAGCTGCAGAGGAGGGCAGCTGGGGTGGCAATCCCTCACGGCTTTCATCCTTTCCCTTGAGGCTTCTATTGCTTCTCTGAAATCTACACATCTAATCTGAGATCACCTACATGGAACATGCAGAGCGTGATCCCACATGCCATACTCCTGTCTCAGATCAGGAAGCATGTCAAGTCTCTAAAATTGCATGCAGGAACCTGGAGAGAAAGAGAGAGAGAGAGAGAGAGAGAGAGAGAGAGAGAGAGAGTGTGTGTGTGTGTGTGTGAGCTCCTTGCAAATGGTGGGGGGGGGGGGGTAGGCCGGGGTGGAGAAATGAGATGGATGTGCTGAGACAGAGGAAGAAGAGAGCCAATGCAGACTAGAAAGAAAGGTCCTAGATGATCCTGTCTGCTGCTGAGCCTGTCCAAGTCCCTCCAGGTCCTGCTCACTTCTTCACAGCCAAATCCCAGCAACTGAAGCAGCCCGTCTAGGTTCCACTTTCACCTCTGCTCTTCATCTGCTCCCTGAATCTGCATGAGTTTTCATGAACACACAATTGTCCAAATTTTGTGATTGAAGGGGTGCTAGCCCTCTCTGCGTGGTCAGGCGACCCCTGGCAGTGTGCATAAAGCAACACCACAATGGGGCTATCCACTCCCCCCTGCAGATTAGGACCTTGTTATAACTTCTCCTGCCAGCAGATCCATCTGAGTTGGATTTTATTCATTACTTAGGCTAATTGTAAAAAACAAACAAAAACAAAACAAAACCATACTTTGTAACATGGCTCCTACTAGAACAGTTTGCTTTTCAATTTTAATTATCAGTCAAAAAATCTTTAGAGTTATTATTAAAATCTACAAGTTATAACTTCTGTTACAAGCAAGGGAATTCTCAACCCACTGAAAAAAGAGGGAAGTCCTAATTTACAAAAATAACTGCAATCCCCATATCCCCAAAATGGTGGAATAAGGGGGTATTCACAGTTTTTTCTTTTCTTCATTGGGACTATTGATAAAAGAAGAAAAAAAAAAAACCCAAAAGGTTGCTTGCCAGTGACCTCAGTCCTTCTCATATGAATGAGAGAAGCCCAAAGAGATACTGACTCAGAGAGGAGACAGAGGTTGTTTAAACAACAATTAGCACCTCATTGTTAGTTCTAATAACTCACCTCTGTTGTAATTCTGATCTACCGCCTTAAGCAACTTTCAACCCAAGCCACACCTTTTGCCTCACAGTAGAGCCAGCCCTGTGAAAAGGGCTGCCACTTTTGGCCAGTTCACCCAGCCCCTGGCATGGGGGGGGGGGGAGCAGTGGTGTGGCCTCACAGGACCCCCCAAGGTGGGGGCCCTGGGTGGCTGCCCCTCTTTCCCTACCCTGGGGATGGCCCTGGCCAAAGGGTACCAGTGGTTCCCCCCCAGCAGTTAAAGTATTATTTGGTGGGCCTCAGAACAGTCCCACACAGGTGGCCCAACTCCAGCATGGGTGGCCCCCCCCCCCCAATACCCACTCCCTGCCCCAGTACCCATCCCCAGACACACACACACACACACACACACCCTGACAGACAGAGACAGACACACACAAGCCCCAGCAGCCCCCACCCCAACCCCAAGCCCTTACCTGGGCTGTTTGCAGACCAGCCACAAGCTGCTCCGCCATGCAGAGGGAGATTGACAAACTCCCAGCCTGCCGCAGCTCTCTGCTGGCTGGGCTTAAAGTGGAGCTGCTGGAATGCTGCATTCCGGCTGCTCGTGCTATTTTTAGTGGGGGGCCCAGAACACAGAATTCTGGTGCCTTCCTCTATTTTTAGGGGCCCTGGAACACTGCCAGCCTAAGAACAGGGGGCCCCAGAACTGCATTCTGGTGTGTTCTCCCCTTATTTTAATCCCTGGTTTCCCACATTCTGACACATTTTCCCCCCATGCAAGGTCTGGAACTATCCTCATTGCTCGTCCTGTTGCCTTTTCCCATGTGGCTTCCCTTTTGCTGGTGGACGCAGGGAACACAAAGGACCAGGGCACAGCTCTTCAGTACCTCACTCACAGTGCAGTGACTGTCCTGGATCAAAGGCCGGAAGAGACGTTTGGGATAACCTACCCCACCCCACTCCCACCAGCACCAGCTAGAGACCTGCCCCAAAGCAACCATTGGAGCAGAAACATGCCCTTGCAATTTAAAATTGCCACTGATGGAGAATCCAACACAGTCCTTAGTAAAGAGTTCCAATGGTTAATTACACTCATGGTTAAAAATGGGTATTTTATTTCTCAGCAGAATGCCCAGCCCTTGGATCATGTTAGGCAATTCTGCCAGCCTGAAGCCCCCTTTCTTAAATAGTTGTTCCCCTGTAGGTACTTACAGGCTTCCATCTAGTCACCCCCTCCTCTTCTCTTTCGTAAGCTAAGTAGACTGAACTCCTTGTATTTACAATGCAGATTTTCAAATACCTTCACCTTTGTAGTTTAGTAACCTCCTTCTTCAATTATGGATAACAGAACTGTACCCAGGCTTTTTAGCAGTGGTGATGCAGTGTCACATACAGACTGTAAAATAACCTCTCTGCTCCTACTGGGAACCCTGTTTATGGGTCACATTTAGTCCCTTTGGCCAAAGTGTAGCATGGGAAACAAACACCCCCTCCCCCCATCTTGTTCTGCATTCCTGCTGCACAGGCCAGAGTCCTCGGTCCTGTACATAAGGGCTTTTTTTCTAGGTGTAGTGACACTAGCCATACAAAAACATGATTTGCTGGTGCCCACTTTAGAGCAGTACAGCTCCTTACGTACCAGTAAACATCTGGTTGCAAGTTCCAGTAATATAAAATGGGTCAGTGCAGTAGAGGTTAACCCTGGAGGGGAAGGCAAGTTCTCAGCTCATTGAGAGCTGCAATCCTCTGGCACATCCTTCCCTTCCTTCCACCCCACAGCATGAGCAGTTGTTGCCAATAACACCATGGTCAATGCCATACAGGAACAACACCAGGATGAAACTCCTTTAGCTAGATAGAGCTGCAGCCACACTAGGGCTTGTATTGCTTGATTCCCTGCTGGCTGTCCAGCATAGATAATACTCTTGATCACCAAGGACCACAACAAATAAGATAAATAACTTCCAAAGAACACAGCCTAGCAGGGTCTGGGGAGCCATCCAATGCACAGAACCCAGTCTGCATGAAGCTGACAACATTAGGGGGAGCTCTGGGCTCTTTTTAGCTATGCAAAGGACACAAAAGCACTCGTAGGCCTTCACGCCAAGACAGTCCCATGGACAAGTAAATACATCTGCAAAGTACCACTCTCACATCCACCGTGCACTTGAAGTGCACAAACTACTGCAAACCACCCAGATTTCCCTGTTCCATGCTATTCGCTCCACTGGCTTCCTTGAAAAGTTGCCTGAAAATTCTTTCCTGCGAGTGCTGCTAGGAAAGGTCAAAGGGGAGTGCTCATCTGCCCAGGCTGGCAAGGGACACCAAAAGGATCAAATACAAAAATTCAGCCACTTCTTTAGGCCCAAAATAACATGCCCTCACGATGGTCACTGAACCCCTGCTGCCCTCTCCCCATCAGAGCCCCCAAGGAGTGCCACTAGCCCCAGAAAAGACTTGAGGCTTGGCATGCTGGGACTCAGGGCTCAAGCCCCATAAGCCCAGCATCAGTGACACCCCTGAAGCCTCCCAGTTTGCTAGCATTGAGAAAAAGCAGGCTACAAATGATTTTGAACATTGGGCAGCAGGTGCAAAGATGACAGTATAAGAAATGATGGATACATACACTTGTCAACGCCAGCTGGGGAAACGGGGAAGTCTCAAGCTCTGCTCACAAGGCAAGCTCCATCCATTTGTACAAGGAGTTCACTTACAACTAGATTGCACAAGCTTTCAGAATACACCCATGCTCTCCCTCGCTATTTAACAATGACATTTAGGTAGCCACCATTAGGGTGCAGAGTGATCAACAGCTCCCGCACCTACCAGCCTAGGCTGGCCAGAGCTTCAGGTGGCTGTGCCAGATCTGTAAAGAGAATGACGCAAACTGTGATGGACCCTTTATTAAAACCTGGACTCACTGGCAGGGCCAGATTAGGACTCCTGAGGACTCAGGGCTCTGTAATTGTGTGGGGGCTGTCTCCCCACGTTTGGGGCAGCAGCTGTCACCAGCCTTGGGGCAGGGGGGCCAGCAGTGCAGCAGGCCAGTGCTGGGGCCCAGCCAACCAGCTAGCTGCAGGGGTAAGGACAGGGGTCTGCAACCTGCAACTCCTGAGCCACATGCAGCTCTTAGGCTGCTTCCTTACAGCTTCAGGCTCCTGGCTCCACCCCACCTGCCACTGGGATACCCTGCGTGCTGTCCACTCCTAGCTCTAATCCCCACCCCTGCCACAGAGGGCCCAACAGGTGGCCCCTGCTGGGCTCCAGGCTCCCCCTTGCCACCACAGGACCCCATTCCTGGTTCTGGGCTCCTCCCCCTTGCCAGAGCACCCTGTAGGATGTCCCCTGCCCAGCCACCCCACAACAGAGTTACACCCATTGCTGCTCTCAAAACAGTTATTGAAGTTCTAAAAAAAGGCTCCTCTTTTTGGTTGACGACGCCTGGCTAAGGAAGTGGTCAGCAGACTGGCATTCAGCACTTGGGAGGGCTGGCACTAGCATGGCCCAGCAGCGTGGCCAGGCACAGAAAGGCAGCAGTCAGCAATGTGGCATAGCAGGGCAGGGCTTGAGCCTGACACCAGAAGGCCTCCAAGTCAAAGATCAAGGTAAGGCTCCTTTTATTAATACAGCCCTTCTCCCTGGGAGCAGAGGAGGCTGGAGGAGCTAGAGTGGTACTATTCGTGCCAAAGGGACAGGGCTGGGCAATAGATAGGGAAGCCCTTGGCTGCCCACATGCAGCTGAAGAGGTTTTCTCCTCAGAAGTCAGAGCTTGCTTGGACCCAGGATCCCTCCACGCAGCCTGAAGGGATGGAAGAGGTATATAATGTATCATATGACCTCCCTGCATGCCACGCGCCAGTTATCTTTAAAATAAGGAGTCCTGTGGCACTTAGAAGACTACCAAATTTATGTATCACATGCATGTTCAATGGAGAAAATCCCACTTCAGTGCAACACATGCAAATCCCAACAACCTCCAGGACTTTGCACATCACTGATCAAGCTCTGCAGCTGGCTGAGGATGGGGATCCTCTTGTAGGACAGCACCCCACAGGAGAATGGCCTCATGCAAGCAGAGCTAGGCATCATCAGGGTCTGGGGCCACCCACCCTAAGCTTGCTGGCCTTCTGTCTGGCTTGATTTGCTTGCTTCAGGGATGATAATCTGCAGAAAACTCTCAGGGCAAGGTGGCCATAGCTTCACCTATCCTGTATACATAGATAGACCTTTTAACCCCCTGCAGAAGCAGCAGGCTGAGCAATGGAGAAAATGCTACACCTCTGCCCCAGACCCTGTGATGCACAGGTCTGTGACTGAGCAGAAGCAAGCTCTTGGGAAGGAACAGGAGGCATGGGATACAGAAGGCAGAACACTGCAGAGTAGCCCAGCTATAATGAATGAGGTCACAGTCAAGCTGCTGGGACCTGACATATCCAACCCTCCCTGGAATAGTGAGCAGCTAAAGGGTCAAGTTGGCCTGAGGTTTTAGAGAGAGAGAGAAACAAGACTCCCAGCTGTGAACCTGTAGAGATCTGCACAGCCTAGTATTTTGTGAGGCTGGAGGAGGGCTGTTGGGTTGCCTCAGTGGTGGCTGCCCAGCTCCGGCAAAGCCAGTGGTACTCTAAGTGTACAGCCCAGCAGAAATGGCAATTATGTCATATACCTAGACCAGGCATTACACACAGACAAAGATGTGGCAGCGTGCCTCAGTGGCATGGCAGCATGTGCCACTGCTGCAGCCACGTCACTGTAACCAAAGCCATGCTTGAGGAAGGGGAGAGCAGGGGTTAAAGTATAATTCAGTGCCCCCCCATACCCATCCCCACCACCACCCCCAGACACACATACACAAAATCCCAGGCAGCCCTTACCTCTGCTGTCACAAGCTGCTCCACCCTGCAGGGGGGGATTCACAAAATCCCAGCCAGCCACAGCTCTCTGCTAGCTGGTCTTGAGGAGGAGCAAGGTTTAAGGTGGAGACACCAGAACCCTGCATTCCAGCTGCTGTAGCAATTTTTAGGGCCCCAGAACTCTGTGTTCCAGTGTGTCCCTCCCATTTTAGGGGCCCTGGAAGGCTGCCAGCCTAAAAACAGGGGGCCCTGGAATTGCGTTCCCTCTTACTTTAACTCCTGAAGGAGAGCCTTTGAAAGCAGTCCCAAATGCGATTTCTAACAAGGATGTGGGCCCAATGTGCCAGGCTTAACTAGACAGCTACACAGAGGTTACCACAGCCCAGCCTTTCCAGGCTGGTGGAGGGAAGGTATGACACAACCCACAACAGACAAAAAAAGTCCCAACTGTCTCTGGCTGACTCCTCCACCCACTTGAGGTAACACTTCCCCTGGTGTTCAAGCAGCATAACGTAACAGGCCAGGCACTCAAGCTTTTTGGGCACAGAGGGACAGCTGATTTTCAGGACAGACTGAAAGGGCCAGGACCTGCACTCCTACTGCACTAACTATGACAGCAGACATCTCCATCTGGTGATGCTTCACAGCAAGATACAACCCTGGAACTTGTAATTCCCCTAAAGGAGTAGGGTGAGGCTAACCACTGCAGACCGACTGTGCTAACTTTGCTCAGGTTAGCACACTAACAGTACTGGCATGGCATGGCTAAATGTACAGGAGTAATTCACACGGTACTGTTCTCAAGCTCCCGAACAGCAGCCATGTTGCAGGAGAGAAAAGCAGGTGTTTACATTTCTGACTGGCAGTTTAAGAATAGGGTGGCTGACACTGCTCCTGTTCAGAACAGAGCTACCCCAGCTTCAGCATGCACCACCAAGAGGAAAATTAGAGCATGAGCTAGGTATAAAACAGCTAAAAACCTGAGGAGGAGGATAGAACCCAGAGCAAGATGATAGCTCAGGTGACAACACCCTTCTCACCACAGAAGACTGCAGTACATGGGAAAAAGAGCCTGGCAGAGAGAGGTTACTTGGATAGTCTTCACCTAACCCACTGAGAATCAACAAATGGGTCAGTTTTGAGTGTATTTCTTCTGGAAAGGAGCCAAAACTGGCAACTAGGATCAAAATCTTTGAAAAGTCTATACAAAGGTGTATCATACAAAATGTACAGGAAAGTTGTGCCAAAACCCAAGAACAATACAACAAAGGAGAGCAGAGACAGTCTCTGACCACAGCTAACACATCTCTCACCTGCTCCAAAGGACTGGAGTGGCACAGACTACAAACGCCAAACACAAAATACATTATATTACACTATGTACAAGAATGTATAAAGATGCAGCATCCCCTTCGGTCTGGTCATGAGCTCTCCAGCACGAAGGTGGGGCAATTTAAACAATCCACCATGGAAGCTACATGCTGGCAGGGAAGAAAGCCCAAAGGAATGAAGTAGTTAATCCTAACCCATAATCAGAACATGGCAGTGCCACCAAGGTCACAGGGTTTAACAGTCAGTTCCCAGTAACAGACAAGTCAAGTGCTTCACTGGCTTGGAAGCCTGGTGCATGGTGGAACTCATCATTCCATCTCAGTGAAGCGAGCAAACATGGCTTTCCGCACTGCATCCTTGTAGGAGTCAGCTGTGGAGACACCGTAAGAGCTCCCCTTGGCTCCCAAGCCAGCTCCTCGCATCCGAACCTGAGCCTGAGAGAAAACAGGAACTTTAGTACTGAGCATGCAGCATCCTACCATCTGCACCCACTATAGAAATCACCTGCTGGCTGCCTGAAGGAACGTGCAACGCTGTGAAATAACAGGAGTCCCGTGGCACCTTAAAGACTAACCCACTTCTTCGGCCTAAGCTTTTATTGGCTACAACCCACATGCATCTGACAAAGTGGGCTGGAGCCCACAAAAGCTTAGGTCCTAAGAAATGCGTTAGTCTTTAAGGTGCCAAAGGACTCATTGTTTTTGCTGTACATAGACTAACAACTACCACTCTAGAAATTTTCACCACACTGAGAGATAGGTATAATTTTTACCAGGTCGGCTGTCTCCTAGCAGAGGTTATAAGAGACGTATAAACCTGTCTCTGGGAGGGTTCCCAAGTCCACAGACACTCAGTGTGCACACAGGAGACCTGCTGCTGGAAGACATACCCTGTCATGGTGAGTGAATACACCAGCTGGCTACAGAAAGCAGGATTGACCCACCTTGCAGTGGTACAATGGGATAAACACACCTAGCTCTTGCTCACTTCCCTATCATCTTGAGATCAGAGAAAACTAGGTTATGAATTCAGTAAACATGGTCATATGCAAGCCCCCTCAACGCTTGCCGTGCTTCACTGCATTCGTAAACAAGGATCCCCTCCTGTTAGCAGAGCTGTATGTATGCCACCTTGTGCACACAGCTCGGTTTCAGGAAATTCCTCACGACATCCAACTGCTGTGGACAGCCTCAACGCCAAAAGATCACCTTTCATATAACCACTGCCACCTCTCCTCTCGCCCCATGCTTACCTCAATGGGAGCTGTGATACCCTGGCATTTCCTTCCCAGTCCCGAACCTTCCCTCCAGCCCATCGCCTGGAGCATTTTGTTGCCAATATTACTATGGTCAATGCCATCTTTAGTGGGCTGTTCATAATTCCTACATAAGAGAACAAACCATTAGATTGCAGAAAGTTCATTATGCACCCTAGGAAGTCATTCCAGTCCCCGGCAAATACATACACTGTGCCAGCATCAAACACCTTCTTGCGTTTCGGCTCAGGAGGTTCCGGGATTCCATATTTCTCCCGCCGTTCAGCAGCTCTGTCTCTGTATTTCATCTGCAGTGAGAAATATTCCATAGGGATAAGTGAAAATGGCTAGTGGTAGCATGCCAACTCCACCAGACAGCCAAGGTCGAGAACTGCCTTGTGGCAACTTTGAGACACCAAGGGCTAAGTGCTTAGATGACAACTAACTGGCGGGATGCACAGCTGTGTGCATACCCAGTTCTGGGGAGCTAGATTAATTCTTTAAATCCCAATAACAAGTACAAGCTTTAGAGATGCTACTTGTGGAACAGGTTAAACTTATCCGGGGGGATGCAAACAAGCATCCAGTCTACTTTCTAATGGGCAGTTTTGCCAACAGAAAGGCAGGTAATTAGAAAGATACACGAAAGGCACATTACTGATTCCAGACACAAACAGATACAGCCCTGTGTGGATACAAAAATGTGGAACCGCATCCAATATGCATCTGCTCGGTGATAACATTAATCCGATCCAAAATCCACATGCCAGGATTTAGCTGCATCTGTAACCGCAGCTGCAACCGAGCTTGGGCTCACATACTGTTCAGACTTTGATTGGTTCATTCCCCATATGGGTCTCACCCACTTTTTCCTGTTTGTGGTTCGCATGCTGTGCTATCAATCAGATTTCTCTGCCCACCTATGAAATCTGATTTGACAGCAATGACTTGCCAACTGAAAGCAAGAAAAGGAAGAAGCAGGCAGGGGAATGAGCCAATCAAAGGCCAGCAGTGAGTCTCCAAGTCCCACCTTGAGACTCTGATTGGCTGGCAGATCACAATCTAGGATTGGCCAGAGCACTTCCTGGTTCCCCTGTGCAGCAGCTCCAGCAATGGACTACACTGTGATAAGGTAACAACAGAAGCTGCATCCGTGAGTTGATCCGCAGCAATGGGTCTGCGGTTATCTAGACCCGTGAATGCGGATACCTGCGGACTTGCAGGGCTCTACAAACAGGAATCAGTTGTTCTGAAAGGCTTTAATAGTTAGAGAACAGGAGCCCCATGTTGATTAGCACAGCAGTTCTCTCGCACTCAGTCTGTAACATCCAAACCAGCTCTCTGTGTGTGCTGTGACCAAAAACACAGCTCTAGTCATTCCAACAAAACTGAGGCCTGGGCTGGCTTCCTCCTTCCCCACCTTTGTGCTCTGTGCTGACACAATCATGGTGAGAATCAGGATCAAAGAAACTAGCTCATTACCACCTCTTGGGCTATATGCCCCTGGAGCAGAACATGATAGGGTAAAGGCAGTAATTATACTGGGGCGGGAAGAGACCAGCAGGGTGATAAGTCCTGGCAAAATAGCCAAAGCCCATCAGTTGCTTGATATGTCCACTTCCCAGACCACATCAGGGTCACCACCTCCAGTGTGAAAGACCATATATAAACCAACCTCTCCTCTGCGACAAACAGCAATTAGAGGCACTTATTTGCTGGGGAAGTTCCAAGCTTATCACAAGACAGATGCTTATGATAAGCCAGCCCCTGATTACCCTCAGCTGGTGGCACAGTACTGGAAAGAAATACCCCAACCATCACCAGTGCATATTGATCTCTGAAGCAACCGGTCTTGCCACATGGCCACTGACCTCTCTCTCTCGCAGTTCCAATGCTTCAAGTTCCTGCTCCGACAGCCTAGATCTCCTGTAGATATCCATATTTTGCTGTGTCAAAGGAAGGTTTCATAGTACATCATGTTAGGAGGATGCTCAATGAGGCCACAGATTGCTGTTTTAGACCACCACCACCTTGGTGGTACACCTAACCAGAACAAGCTCGTACTTTCTAGAAAGCAGTATCCCATAGCAACACGCGACCAATGCCGTGCTACTCTCTACTTCATTGTAAAACACTGCATCCAAGCCCATCACACAGACTGGAACTACTCAGGAAAACATAGTTACCTTGTGCAGGTCAGACAGTTGCTGGTGTCGAACTAGGGCATCTTTGGTGGGAAACTGCCTTCTACACAGCAAACAAGCCAGCTTCTTCCAGTCAGTCAGCTTCTCCTCCTCATTCTCAATTCTCTCCAGCAGGTCGTCCTCATTATCACTGTCTCCACTGTAGGCAGCCACCAGGCCACGCTGGAAGACAGACAGCCACTATTACCCAAGGGACTACTGTGCAGAAGACCACCAGCAGCAGCATGTGGCAGGATCTTCACAGTTTAAAGAGTGGACCACAGAAAGGGGAACAAATGAAGGAAATGCATCTCCCTACCCCCAACTTTCTTTTCAGAGCAGGGCAATGACCATACCATTATTCAAGATCTCATGCCCTCCCCAGTGGGCACAGCTCCTTTAAAAGCAGCTCTACAACTCAACATCATGGACACCATACCCCACAAGTGGAAATGCAGCACCTCTGGAAGAATTAGTCACTCCTTCCAGTTAGCATGCTGCAACACTGACTGAAACAACAAGCTAGGTGTCCTCTAGCACTTAGACCAGGAGTTGGCACCTTTGCTGACCCATGCCAGTCCTTCCTCCCCGACCCTCATCTAGGGCCAGCCCCCCCCGCCAAATGTGGCAGCTGCCTGAAAATTCAGCAGCTGTCACAGCAGGAGTGGGAGCGCTTCCCAGGCATGCCGCAGAAAGAAGCTCCCCAGAGTGGCTCCTCTGAAGAACACTGCACTACAAAAAAGGAGCCACTTAGGGGAGCTTTTTTCTGTGTCACATGGAGGCGCAGACATGGGGGAACCCTGTGTCCCAGCTGGACCCAAAGGAAGCCACCGAGAGTGTCTTTCAGATGCAGGAGTGGCAATTTCTGTGGTACCACAGGTGCCACTGTCGGCACATGTGCCAGGGGTTGCTTACCCCTGACTTAGACTAAAAAGATTTATTTATTGCATGAACTTTCCAGGGAGAAAATCCCACTCCAGACACCTGCTGGAACTTGGCAACCCTGACTGAAATATCTGTAGATGGCAGGAGCTTTACCTAAGCTTTATTATTTCTCTTGTAGAACAGCTGAGACTGGGGCTCTTTTGCTGTTTCTTCAAGAGGAAATAACCCACTCTACCACCTATGCCTGAACTATAACCAAATTCCTTTGCAGAAAAGGCAAAAGGACTGAAAAAAACAATTTCAGCTGATGTCCCCTCACCAAGCCATTTGAATGTAAGCACACTCACTTTGAGTGGATTCTCCTCGTCTCCATTCTTTACCACTTCTGGCATGATCTGCTGTCTCTCAGACAAAGTGCCCTAGGACAAAGAGAAAGGCATGAGCTCTGGGCTCTGCACAGAGCACCCTGCTTTGTAACCATCATACACGACTTTACCTTTTTCTCAAAGAGGGCGAAGCCAGCATCCGCTGCTGCTGATTCCCTCCTCTCTTCCTCTCTGGAAGATAAAGGCTGGAAGCTATTCTTAAAGTTCTCCTTCTGTTTGTTCAAGCTCTTTGCCCAGCGCTCCATGTCTTTAGCAATCTGAAACACAGGCAAAAGGGAATGATTAAGGTAACTACTCTGCACAAGGACTACCGGGTTTTTGGACAATCATTCTAGTAAACTTTACGTTCTTTAGCAAGGGAATTCTCTTACAAAAAATTTACACTGTACACAGCATCCCACAATCAGAACTGACCCACTGCCACCTGAAATCTTTGAAGAGCCTAGCACACCACTTGGACTCAACTACAGCTTACAATTACGCTCTTAGCCTGACACCAGTCCTTGCATATTGCTAATCAAAAGACCATGGTGTTCCTGTTTTGCAATAACCTCTTGGTCACAGACTTTTATAACTCCTCCTTGGTCTGCTTCTGTGCCTACTCTGTAGTGTAGCTACCCACCCAAATGTCCCTGACTTCTAAAAGAACCCAGAGTTTAAGAAGTTACATGTGACCATCCAATTACAGACAGCCCCAGACAGCCCATCCCAGCTGTGATGTGCTTTTGTCTCCTCACCTGCTGAGCTGTTTTGCTCTTGGGTTTCTCTTTCTTCTCCTTCCCTTCTTTGCCAGATGTGCTAGTTTGCTGGTATGTTATACCCTCTGCCGCAGGCATGTAGGTCTCTTTCTCCCCATCCCAGTAAAGATACTGCTGGGTTACGGTATTGTAATAGTACTGGGTGAGAAAAAGCAAGAATCAGGTAAGTTATCCATCTGACATAGGCTAAGCTTATAAAGGAAAACTGCTACTCCTCAAGCAAGAGGAACGTTAGATTCCAATTGCTGGATTTCAGTTGCAACTTTCCACAGAATCCTGAATTCTCACAAAATGGGTCAACCAGATGCATCCTGTCTGCAAGCACATGCTCTCTAACCAAAGAGCATTATGGGAAGAACCTAAAATTCTACTTCACGATTTCTTATGGGGCAAGGAAAAAGGCGTCCAACTAAAGCCCGGAGCTAGACCAGTTTAACCAGATTCCACAAATCTGGAAGTCGCACAAACAAGATGTATAGTGAAGCGTATGCTCATATGGGCTGTTGGGGAGCGAGGTAGGGTGAAAGGACAGACAACGGTAAAAACTGCTACACTGCAGAACATGCATCAGTTCTGTATCATAGCTGAAGGTGTGTGCCGCAGTCACTATTTTCACCCTCTCCAACACATTCAGGAACATCAGGGTCACTCACAGCTGATGAGATATGAAACTAAGTGACTTCAGAAATTATGATGGGTGGGAAGAACATGTGTTTACCTGAGAGTTAGGATCATAATAGAGCCCTGTTATGGGATCATAATAATATCCTGAAGTCTCATCATACTGGTAGGTGGAGGTATCAGGGACAGCTGTAAAATCAAAGTGTGGTACATGATCATTTCACTTGAACTGAAATGAAACTGGCACCTTTTAGTTTCCATTAAGACAAATGTGAATTATTATAGCAACTCCACAGGCAGGAAAGACTATAAAGGATTGCCATCTCACAGAGACACAGTACACTCCCCCCAGGGATGGTTTCACTGCCAACAACATAGGGAAGAAGCTTTAACCAAAAAAAATGTATTTCTCAACTGCCACCCAATGACAGACATGCTTCTGCCAACAAGAAGCGTTCCACTTTGCTTACCGCATTTGGTGCCAGGGACGACTCCAGTTGGGGAAGCAGACTGCGGCTGGGTACCGGTACTAGGCTGTGCCGTTTGAGACTGGAAAGAATTGAAATCTCATTATGGATGTTGTTTTTGGGTCCTTGGAAACAAAGGCCAGTAAACCCAGCCATCAGCAACACAGTACTATGCCAACAGCTCGTTATGACCCGCATGTGCTCTATTCCTTCCTCAAAAAGAGTGACTTGCTGTGCAGCGTATGTCACCAGAGCACTAATGAGTTCTACATGTACCTGAGAGTCAGGCGAATTGGTCTGTTGATTATACAGTTGAGGACTCTGAGATACAACAGCTGCCGTAGTGGTGGTAACCGGAGCACCTGCCAACGGAGAGTTTGTTAGTTAGTAAGTGGACTCTTAGGACAGCACCTCATGCCAGAGCTGGTCATTCCAGTTACTCAAGCAAGCATCAGCTCCACCATCACCTCCAATAGCTCTCTTGGGAAGAGCAATTGGAGAACCATGTAATAGCCAATGGGTACACAATTCAATCTAAACAGTCTGGGAAATACTTTCTTTACAGAAGGAGATATAAACTGACTCTTTGGAAAAGGAACAGTCAACTAGCATGATCAATACATGAACTACTTTTCTTTGCATGACTGTCAAGTGTTTATCACGCTAGAACAGCACCTTGCCTACTGCCAACAGTAATTCTTGGTAAACAATAGGTGTACCAGCATCACAGATTAGTAGCTCAGCTGTGGCTATCAGACAAAGGAAGATCTGAGTTCTACAGTGCAGTCCGCAACTGTCCTGCAATCAGACAAGACTAGACAGCTCTTTTTGCTCTTCATCTTGAGCAGATCTGGGCTGTGCTGATTTGCTGGAGCAGTGGTTCTCAACCACTGCGTTGGTACACATTACTTTGTCACCACACAGTGGTAAGTGGATCACAGAAAGCCAGGGATATGGCTGAATCTGGCCTGGGGAAGGTGGGCTGGCGTGCCCTCTGGGATCGTGATATGCCACATGTGTCACAACCTACAAAAGGTTGAGAACTACTGTGCTGGAGATCAGAGGGGCAGAATCAGCAAATCAATGCTGTGCAAAAGGAGACTCACTTGATTCTGTGGAGTTTAAGGCTGCTACACAACTAGCATCTCAACCAACAGATGCTCCGAAATATAAAGAACACATTACCTGTTATAGTAGCAGCTTCAGTGTCCAATGCTCCAGCCTGACCCTGGTAGTACTGCTGATAGTCCTGTGAGTACTGCGAATGGAAACAAAGGATAAAGTAAGCAACCACCAGAGAAGCCTTTCATTCAATGAGCACAACACACTAAAAAAAGCAGCAATCAACATTACCAACCTGCGCATACTGGGTATAGCCATCCTGCCCTGGCTGGAGATAGCTGTAGTCAATGGTGCCTCCTTCTCCACTTTGAGGCTGCAAATTCCAGCAGACACTTATCAGAAACAAGTCAGTTCCCATATATGACAGTTTCTAAAAATGTACTAAAACTATAATCAATGCTATGACCATTCCCTTCCCTAATACTACACTATGACTCAATGGTTAGCCAATTCAGGAATGATGAGCTAGCAACAGCAAGACCAGGCACTCCCTGGTATCATTTTAGCAAAGTAATGCCTCACCATATGGAAGGCCCCTCCCCAAATCCTACCTGGGTAGATGACCACTGAGCTGCGGCAATGGCTGTGCTTGCCACAGAGAAGGCGCTGACCCGGTTACCATCTGGGAGAAGCAAGTCTCTAAAACCAGAAAGGTCAAGTCACATGAATGAGCAGGTGATCCTTTTTGTTAGGCTACCTCCCTGTATTCTATTGCTGCAGGGGGAAATAACGTGGATCTCTGTTGACATGCACAAACACCCTTTCAAGACATCCCTGCCAGTGAGGGTAGCTTGGCAAGTTTTGAAGGAACTGGGTAGTTACTTTGAGGTTTGCTGCTGTGCAATCCAGAACTACTGAACAGCAGCTATTTTGAGGCAATAATTCTCTCTCTTGAGCAATCAGTAAGAGTGGCAACGAGAGGGGTTGGAAAATGGAGATAACAGCTACAGTTGATAACCGCATTTTCCCCTCACATGAAATGATGGAGCACATGCAACAGCAGACGTTGGGTAGCCAAACAGAGCCGTTTCCCCAAACAGGATGTTCTATTAACAGCAGAGATCATGACCATACCTGCAAGTCTAAACAGAGCTAGGGAAAAATCAAGTGCTAAGAACTCACTTTCTGGCACTCTTTGCGAAATCAACACCAATTGTTTTGCCATCAATTTTCAATGGTGGCTGGAGACTTTGTAAAATCTGCAACAGTTGAGATGCATCCTAAAAAAGAAAATAACTACTAGTACAGCACAAACTACCCATAGAGAAGCAAGTTATTGTTGAAGATTCAGCATTCATCTCAATTAAGGATCAAAAGTGCCAGCCTCCAAGGAAAAAAAAGACAGGTAAATGACAGGCAACTGCACATGCTATTTGCAAGCAGCTAATAAAAACACTTCCCCAAACCCTTCATAGGAGGATAGACGCGATGCTCCCGAGAGATGACAACACTGATCAAAACTATGGTCTGTGGAAACCTTTTGAAAGGCTCTAACATGCAGCTTTGCCAATGCTCCTTCACCCTGGTCTGCAAAACTGGCTTTTTAATTCTGCCAAAATGGTCTGTAAAATGAAAGCCATGGGAAACTTATCTGAGACTAAACTACCCTTTCTCACTTGACACAATCAGGATCCAAATGTAGTCCACAGAAACAAGTGGACGCAACCTACTTGCCCTGTAACACCAAAACTTTTCCCATGTATGTACGTTTTGTTTCAGCGTCTCTAGACATGTTGCTGCCACCACTTCGATGAAGACACGGAGAGCAATTAAATGACACACTCGCTGTTACAGTGAACCAGGGCAGACCACAAAACAGCAGCCAAAATCCTAGTTCCTCACTTTAGCCACTGGACCAAACTTGCAGAACATTTCCCACAATGCTTCTTTCATAGTTTTAAAATAAAGTACATTTTTAAAACCCTCACCATTGCAGAAGACAGCTGCACAAAGGCAAAGCCCCTGTTTTGTTGGGTCTGCTTGTCCTTGATAAGGCGAATGTTATTGACTGCCAGTGAAGCATATGGAGACAGTGCAGTCATGATAGAATCCACCACTGTGTGAGGAGCTATGTTTCGTAGAATGAGGGCTGAGGAAGAGAGAGAGAAAAAGTTACAACAGAAAAATCTATTTAAAAAGAAAATTTAAGAGAAAACTCTCCTTCTCCAGGAAGAGAAAGGATTAAGTTTTTTTCCAAATCTTTATGCTGTGTACAGACAAAACCTGCCACATGCATTAATGCCTTACAGACACACGGCATACAGCTAAACAGCCTGAATTAAAAAGGCAAATCGAAAGTGGGTTCTACATAGACAGCACAAGAGAGAATTTCCAGCACTGTCGTATTTCCTGCTGGACCATCTGTCATGAAGTCAAAGAAAAAGCAAAGAGTAACTTACTATCACAGTAATAATCCACAGACTGAACAGCCTCTGCTGATCCAGGTGGGACCTCCTGTTCTGAATCTTGATGGGAAAAAAGAATAAATTGCCATTAATCTTAGAACATGAATCTCGCACTCCAAATGAAATGATTCTTAATGAGCCAGTCCAGGACTTAGGACTCCATGTAGTTTCCAACCGCAACAGGATATACTCCACATGACAAAATGTGCTCAAAAAGCTCAAAGTGACTTACCAAATTTATCTGCTCCACAGCGGAAGCATTTTAACCTCCTCCTGAAGTTGTAAAGGCAGCACTAGGGGACAAAACAATTGTACTGAGATTTGACTGGATTCATACCCTATCTGGCATGCTATACGGTACATCATATGGGTTTTGTGCATCTTAAATGTGATACTGTAGTCAGAGACTGAACATACCAGATTAGATTTAAGGTGCAACAGAACTGCTAGGCCAAAAAGTATTAGAACAAAGGCAGATAATAGGCAAGTCTACCTTAAATGAGATTTCTCAGTGTATTTGATGATCTCCAGTCTAGGAGTCCAGCCACTTTAGACTACACATGTATCCTCAGCTCTGTGGCAGTTATACAAGTTAACCACATGTAGCCTCAGGTTGTACCAGATAGTGCTTGCCGCCTCTCATTCACCTATATGCATGCTGTGAACTGCAACGGAGACTAGGCTGCTCAACCACCACTTAAATTCCATGACAGATTAGATGATCTAGTTAATCAGGAAGTAACGAACAGTGGTACAGCATGGGCTACCAAAGAAGGGTGGCTTACAGTCTCAGTCATGAGCTCGAAGTAACGACTGCTCTTTCACAGGCTGGAAAGTGAAGTAAAGTTTGTCTGGAATCAACCCATCTTCACACAAGATAAACAATGGACAAAACATTTTGTGTTTCAAAGAACACCGTTCCACTGAGCTCCACCGAGATCGATTACCAGGGCACAAGCATTACAACAGAAAGATCTGAAAGCCAAGTTTCTTCAGCAAAAGCTGGCCTGAGCTACCCCAAGGAACAGACATCTTGCTTCAAAATAGCATCAGGGTGGATTCCATATGGGCTACGTCAATAAAATTTGGCCTTCAGGCTATTCTTAAGACTGTTATTTACGCAAGTATCACAGAAATTTACATCAGCATCAAAAAGAATAGAAACTGATTTACTGCAACGGCTGCACAGTCATGCCTTCAACAGACAGGCTCCCAGAACATCGGGTTTAGCTTTGGGACCCAAGATTTAAATGTTCTTATTTAAATTACGCATTGTTTGCCATGTAATTTGGAACACAAGATAAATAAGGACGGAAGCTCTCTTTCATGCTATGAAATGCCTTATTGCCAACTGTGTAACGCTAGAGGCTGTTCAACCTAAGTCACAGTATCCTGCCTGTGGGCCAGAAATATAGTAACACTCCCTCCTCCTTTTAAGCAGTGTTTTACTAAAATGCGATATAAGGTTGAGAAGCTATATGGATATGACCTCTGCTTCTGTATTTGTTGGGTCACTTCCATGTTGCGCACAGATAAAAACAGAAGTATTTACTACTGGATAATAATTCAGTACTGGATTATCACTGTCCTATCCCACATCAGCATTGAACATCAGTCAATTAATTAATGCTTAAATTTGATGTCAGAGAAGGGTTCCATTACCTCATCTCTATCCTATCCAATATCCTAAACCCAAAATTCTAATCAATATTTGGTGCCTTTCTGAAAGATACGTTCCAGTTAAGCCACAGGTTAGAACCCTGCATGGATAAAAAACGTGCATGCACCTCCACCCAGTGACAGCATCTATCCTATCTGCAATCTGCATGCCATATTTCATCTATGTCCGTAACCGCATCTGCAACGGAGCTCAGGCTCAGTCAGTATTTTAGTCTTTGACTGGCTCAACCCCCACATGGGTCCCACCCACTTTTTCCTTTTGTTTGCACTTCACACACTGGGCTGCCAATCAGATTCCCTTGGCCAAAGGTATCTGTGATTGACAGCACGGCATGCAAGCTGCAAACAAAAACAAAAAGGAAGAACTGGGCAGGAAAGTCATGGACAATGAGCCAATCAAAGCCCAGCATGCTGACTGACAGTGAGAGGTAACTCTCCAAGCCCCAGCCAGCTGTGACAGACTCTGATTGGCTGGCAGACTACAATCAGAGCTCAGCTATGCTGGCTGGAGTACTTCTTGTTCCTGTGTGCTCTGCTGACACAGATCATACCAGCAGCTGCAGCAGTGGATCGCACACTGGGCAGATAAAAATACAATTTGCATCCAAAGGTCATTCTGCAGCAACTGGTCTGCAGTTATCCGCACTCACATTCATGGCCACAGATACCCATGGATCTGCAGGGCTCTACCACAGGTTACCTGACTCAATGCAATAACTGCAAGGTGAAATTTTAAGGCCTGTGGCCCAAATATGCAACTGATTATTCTTGTTTTCT
>ML681978.1:7120387-7180374 GCA_007922195.1 Podocnemis expansa
CTACTAAACCTACACAAGCAATTAGGATTAGATCAGTTATCTGGCCAATCTAGCAGGAAAGGAGAAGACAGAAGAATACAGAAAACTAACCACCTCCAAGGACTACTAGAATTTTGAAGGACACTGTAAGGGTTAACCATTACTAAGAAATCCAGCTATCAAGTCTACTTGTACTCTCTGTCAGCCTTATGGCAGCCATTTTACAATTCCAACATCTGTGCTCAGAGTATGCTAGTGCAGAGATGTCTTAACAGGTTGAGGGGCTAAATAAACTGGTGTAAAACAATCATGTTACTGTTGGTCTCCACCAAAAAAGAAGAAAAATTGTATCTGTCCCCAGACACATCTGGTAGTTACCCTTTCCCGCCGTTTATGGGAAAGTAAATAAAGAAAAAGCAAGCAAAATTAACACTGTAAGTAGTTATTTAATGGCTTCTTTTCCTGCCTTAGCCAGGGATGGCCACTTACCACATGTGAAAGGTTATTTTTAAACAATTCTATTTTAAAGAGGCAGATATGGCTTTATCTATCTTTTAGCTTATTTAATATAAAGCAGCTACTATTTAAACCCTTTAAAATCCAAAGGTTAATAATGAAAAATATTAACCACTCTTTCAAGGTGGGATTGTTATCTTTGCAACCTTCAGGAAACAAACAGTGATAAACTGTATCTTAATATGATGCAAATAAATCCTACATATGACAAGTAAAACTATTTTCTCTGGCTACTTACATCATTTTCTGTAACAGTGATAGGAAGGCCACGCAACATGATCGTCTTGCTTTCTTTTTCATCATTAATGTCATTCCTGTAGTCGTGCTCTCCGTAGTCACCATCAGAATGGTACCCATCTTCTGATTTATCACTATTACGTCTTTCCCGGTCCCTCTCCCTGTCTCTCTGGTGAGTAAATACCCAGATTAGCAGATGTGAACACTGCCACAAGTCAGCTTTTCACCCATTATGGGAAACGGGCTCTTTAAAGAGACTAGATTAATCTTATATAAATCTGGAACTCTGATTTTCAATCACACAGTAATTCCAAGCATACAGTTCTGTAAGTATCTCAAGCAGCCAGCGAAGCTGCATTCCTGTGGAAAGGGGTGGTCTTACACTAGCAACAAAAACTGCACTGGAAACCACAAGGATGCTCTGAAGTGGCTGTTTAAAACTGGATTTGTTTTTTCTCTGTCACCTCATAATGCCATCTCCATAAAAGGGAATTTATCAGTTCTACCACAAAATTAAGAATAAAACTATATTAACGTATTTAAGATTATGAGTCAAGAAAATAGCTTTTCAACAACAATTTTTCAGGCCAGTACATTTTTATGGTTAACTAAATATTTTTGCTAAGCATGTTCTTCATGTTCCTCAATTTTTGCTTGTTTATGAGGCACTATTGTGTTGAGATTTCTTAACAGTATTTGTTCTAGATTCCTGGCCAAACAGAAGACACCCAACAAGTAAGACACTAAAGCAAGTTAACTGTATACAACACTAATAATCCCAATTATAAGACACACACACACGTCCCTGATCACTAGAGACAACCAGCAAGATCTATACTACGCTCACTGTAATGTTATCAGAACATTATTTCAAAATTCATTACAAAGCCTGACAATGCAAATGTTGTTCATTTACCTCAGGGCTATCGTAGTCCCGACTATCATAATCTCTGCTGTCGTAATCTCGGTCATAATCTCTGCTGTCATAATCTCGGCTGTCATAGTCCCTACTGTCGTAATCTCGGCTGTCATAGTCCCTACTGTCGTAGTCCCGAAAATCATCGTATCTCTCGCCCCTGCGCTCCTCACTGGATCTCTTGTAATCAGAATCCCTCCGCCTGCTTCTGGAATCACGATCATCCCGATCCTCTCTATCGATGATAGAGCCATACCTTCCACTTCGTTCAGTCCTACTCACGCTGCAAAAAGGAGATTTAGTTTAAGGAGAATTTTCTCTCAAAGTAAAGAAATAATTCAGGGACACAATGTGGTTCAGTTTACTTTAATAGAAGCTGCACTGCCTGCGCCCACTCACGAATTCTAGCATTTTTAGATCAAAATTAGTCAAATATTGATACAACACTGCCCAACGTAAATCAACCACTACCTATTCCTCCATTTTCTGGCATTGTGCTATTTGCTAACAATGTAGATCAACCACTACCTATTCCTCCATTTTCTGGCACTGTGCTACTTGCTAACACAATGGCCAAACCTGGATGAGCGCATGTAGTTCTGGGGAGTACGCATTATGCAAAAGTGCAGCAATGTACAAGTTGAAGAACGCATACAACGAAACATATAAACGAGACGAGCCTTAATAGAAAAATCAGGCAGCCCAACAGGTCTCTTCCAAATAGCTATGACCACTTGTTTTGCTGTTTTTCTACTAAATTCTTCTAGATACACGATTCCGCATAGCGCCCCGCGACCGCCAACGAGAGAGCGGGTCCAAAGCGTCGCTGACGTGAAAACCGATATCCAAAACCACGGACAAGTTTTCACCAGAAAACAATGCATGATGGTGAGAAGTGGCCGAACAGTCCATCAACTAGAACCTGCTCCTGGACCACAGGAACCGGTGCTATTTTCGCCGCAGAGGACCCAGGCCGGCGTCAGCGTGTTTCTCCAGAGCCGCCCCCCGCCATCGCGCAGGGTCCCGGCCACGTGGCGGCGGCTCCAGGCGGGCGGTCGATAACGGCATTCGCGGAGGCTCCGGCTCCGGCTCCTGGCTCTGACACCGCGAAACCGCCGGCAGCTCCCCGGAGACCCGCTGGCGACTGAGCTACTCGGCCGCCATTTCCAAGCCCCGCCACCCGCCCGCCGGCTCCGCGGGGTGGGGGGGGCGGCACCTCCTCGTTCGCCCCGAGCAGGGCCCGCACCTACCGTTTGTCGGAGCCCATGGCCCGGTCCCGTCCCGTCCCGCGGCGCGAGGCTCCCAGCGCGATCAGCCTGGGGGACAAAGAGCGGGCAGGCGTCAGGCGGCGGCGCGCGCGCCAGGGAGCGCGCTCGACAAGGGGCGGGGGAGGGGGCGCCGCGAGCTCGGCTCACAACGGCCGGGGCGGGGCGCGGCCCCCGGCGGCGTGCGGCGCTCCTCAGGGAAGGGGGAGCAGTTACGGGGGGTCTCCGCTGGATCCAGGGCCCGCACTCACCGACCCCCGGGCTCCACCGCCGCCTCTCCGTCCGCTGTAAAATGGCGCCCAGCAGGCTGGCCGTCTCCTACCCACAGTGCACCGCGCCGCCCGCCTGGAAGCTTCCAGCCGCTGAGCGAGCTGCCCCCCCCCGCCGCCGCACGGCATGCCGGGAGCTGTACGCCAAGGCGGCCTCGCCGTCCCCTTCCCCAGCTGTGCTGAGATGGCGGCGGGCTGGGGGGCCGCACCGCACCGCACCGCTCTCCTCCGCACGGGGGAGGAGCAGCAGCAGCCCAGGCAGGCCAGCAGCCTCTGGGGAAGGAGGGGGGCACTGGGGCATGGCTCCCCTCACGGCGGGTGGACGGGGCAGCCGGTCCCGGGAAAGCTGAGGAGGCTGCAGCCTCCCGGGAGAGAGCTGGGGGCTGAGCCTGGCGCCTGTGTAGGGGGCCCAGGGGTGAGCCTGGAAAGGCCGGGGAAGACCAAAAAGGAGGACGTTGGAGGAGACATGGAGAAAATGTAGCATTAATGAAATATTCTGTTTTTAGGGGGCCCTGGAATGCTTCCCCCTAAAAATAGGGTGTTTTGGGGCATTCCAGTGTACTTTAACCCCTGTAAGTAAAAGCTGGACAAAATCATGTATTTTTAAAATGTTTGGCGGATGGAGGACCTGAAGGTAAAAAGGAGGACATCTTTTCTTTTTGCCTCACATCTGGTAACCCTAGCCCAGACCAGGGCTACCAAATAGCAAAGCTTGGAAAGGAGGACGGGGAAGTACGAAAAGGAGGACATTGGGTGACACATGGAGAAAAAGTAGTATTAACATAATATTTTTCTGTTTTTAGGGTGCCTTGGAATGCTTCCTCCTAAAAACAGGGGGTTCCAGCATACTTTAATGCCTGTAAGTAAAAAGCCAGACAAAATCACATATTTTTAAAATGCCTGCTGGACGGAGGACATGAAGCTAAAAAGGACGACATCTCCATCTCCTTTTGCCTGACATCTGGTAACTCGCTGAGGCCTGGAGTGGCCAGGTACAAGGAGGCTGAACTCCAAGGAGGGGCCGTTCCAGGGCTCCACGGCTCCACCTCAGCTGCAGCTCCATTGCTGGCCATTCCTGGGAAGGAGGGCTGGCTGCAGGGCCAGCGGCGCCCCAAACCAAATTTTGATTTGGCACCCCCTCCCTCATCCCATTCATGGAGGTTGAAAATGATTTTCCAAAATGCATAAATCTCCAGTGTCCACCTGCAGAGAGATTTAAAGAGCACTCTGCCTAAATGGCATAAGCTGCAGGTCGGCTCACAGTGCCTGAGCTGTTAGGAAAAAGTTGAAGAGGCAGGAGCCAGCCTGATCTGCAGGGGGGCTAGGCACCCCTAAGAACTGTCACCTGAAGCCATGTCTGTCTCCTGCTCTGCAGTAGAGCCAGCCATGGCTGGCTGGTAGGCGGGGCCGCTCTGCTCCTCCTGGCCAGTGTAGGGAGGGAGGAAGGGAGCGAGTGTGCAGGCCCCTGCACCCCTCCCCCCCAGCATTAGTGGCTGCAGCTACTGGGTGGGCTCCTGCTCATGCATTTGTGTGTGGGGGGGGGTGGCTTTATCACCCACCCCGTTGCAGACTTCTGGGCTAGGTGGAGCCAACCCAGACCAATGTTCCTTCTAAGATTTGGCAGCTTGTGTGCAAAATTTTCAACCTATGTGCAAAACGTTTTCTGAATAAAATTTTTTAGCAAACCCACACAACAAAAATTATTGAAAAATATAGAACAGAAAATTAGTAAGTTATTTAAAATTGTTTTTATTAATTTAAATGTATTTTATGCTTATGTGATATTGTCTCGTTAGTTCTTCAGTACTGTTTGTCTGCCTTTGTCGATTTAGAATAGAATAGAATCGAATCATAGGGTTGGAAGGGACCTCATGAGATCATCGAGTCCAACCCCCTGGGGCTTGAACCCAGGAAATGAATAAACACTGTCCAGGTTAACAGTCTGCCCTGAAACTAAATAAAGCTTGATCCTCATCAGATTGTCCAGGCAGCCCAGCACGGGCCTGACCTCAACCTCTGTGCTCCCCCGCCACTTCCCAGCTGCACCACAGGCCCAACCCAGGGCCTGCTGCATCTTCCCCCAGCTGATCCCCGGCTGCACGCTGGCCTGGCCCAGCCCAGCCTGGCCCAACCTGGGGCCTGACCCCCTGGCCGATCCTCAGCTGTGCCACCGACCCAGCCTGGCCCAACCCTAGGCCTGCACCCCCCAGCCGATCTTCAGTTGTACTGCTGGCCTGGTCTGTCCTTTCCCATCCTGGGGCCTCACCCACCCCACTGGGCTGATCCTCAGCACAACCTGGGCACCCCGCCCAGGGCCCTGACTGAGATTCAGGTTCGGGGGGGGGGGGGGTTGAAAAAATCATGCAGCCTGAATGCAGTGTTCAAGGGGTGGCTCCACCTTAAAACCTGTTTAACTTTGAGCCCAGCCAGCAGACAGCTGTGGCAGAGGGGTTTTAGAGTCTCTCCCTGCGGGGCGGAGCAGCTTGTGGCAGGTCAGCCAGCCTGCAAACAGTAGAGGTAAGGGCTTGGAGTGGGGGGAGGTTGCAGAGGCTTTTGTGTGTCTGTGTGGGATATGCTGGTGATTTTATCTGTAGCTTTGTGCATCCTTTCATAATTTCATTGGGTCCATTCATAACACCCTTGGCTTCACTCATAACTTTATTGAGTTTGCTGGTTTATGGTGCTAATCCACCCTTGTGTGATTTTCATTGAGGTGTAACTTCACTCACACCCTTGTGTTGATCTTCATGAGCCTTAATTGATTGTTTCTTATTCCTGTCAATCTTCATATGGTCTGTTGTCTCCTACTAGTACCTCTGTTACTTGTTGGTAATGTTGCTTCTGTCAATTTCTATTTAATTGTAATTAATTACTTCCTATTTGTAATGTTACCCTGGTATTTGTAACATTATTATATTGTCTCTGCCAATCTTTATTTCATTTTACTGATCAGTATAGTTATCTACATCCCTTGAGCTTCCACCCTAAACTCACCACACGATCCATTGTCTACAGCCAAGCTCTAAGATATAACTGCATTTGCTCTGATCCCTCAGACAGCGACAGACATCTTCAGGATCTCTATCAAGCTTTCTTAAAACTATGGTAAAGAAACAGATTGACAGGGCCAGACGAGTACCCCGCAGTCAACTACTACAGGAAAGGTCCAAAAAAGAAAATAATAGAACGCCACTGGTCACCATGTACAACTTCCAAGTCAGACCTCTACAACAGATCATTAAGGACCTCCAGCCTGTTTTAAAAGATGATCCCTCGTTCTCTCTAGTCTCGGGAAACAGACCTCTCCTTGCTTACAGACAACCCCCCCAATCTTAAACAGATACTCACCAGCAGCTACAGACTTAAGAACAGGAGCATTAAAGCAGGCACATATCCCTGCAACAAACCACGCTGCCAACTCTGTCCACATATCTGCACAAAAGACACTGTCATAGCATCTAATCAAGCCAGCTGCACCATCAAAGGGTCCTTCACCTGCTCATCCACTAATGTGATTTATGCCACCACGTGCTGGAAATGCCCCCAAGCCTTATACATTGGATAAACAGGACAATCCCTGCACAGAAGAATAAATGCACACAAAACTAACATCAGAAATCACCACACATGCGCGTGCGCACACACACACACACAAAACAGTTGCTGAGAACTTCCATCTTACTAATCACTCCATTGATGATTTGTTAATGATGGCCATAAAGAAAATCAATGGGAGATCAAGACTTCAAAGAGAAACAGCTGAAATCGAACTAATATGCAAATTAAATTGTGTGAAAGCAGGGCTAAAGCATGACTATGGATTCTTTCCACATTATGACAGGTAATTTGACTTCAGTCTCCCTCTGTGTGCTTTTTCCTAGAGTTTGAGTGCTTACAAATGCTCTGATTTGCTGTTGCAGTATGACCTGATCCCATGTCTTACACTCCCCTGCATTTATTTTCATCCAATTGTGTAAGTTCTTCAAGTGCTGCTTGGATTCATTCAGTAATAGGTGTATCCATGCCACAGCGCACGATTGGTCGGAACTTTTTGCCCTGGCCTGTCAAAAGAGGGCTGGCGGCCACCGCCTTCCGCGCCACCCGTGGCTATAGATATGTCTGCCACCAGACCCCTCCCCAGTTCCATTTTGTCCACCTCAGCAACAGTTTGTGGAACAACCCAGTCCTAGCGTTAGCAAGCAGCCTGTCTTTCTACAGTTTATGAGCCTTCAGCTCGACTGGGAGCACCTTTTTGTGGACCTTTTTCCACCAAAAAGTGTTCTTCCTCTTGAGCACCCAACTTTGGAGCACCAACATCACTCTCCTCTGCTGTCTGCCATGCCAGGGTTAAATCCTGCGCCGCATGCAACAGGGCCTTCCCACAGGACAGTCCCCATGAGAAGTGCTTCTGGTGCCTGGGAAAAAGCCACTTGGTCACCTCCTGCTCCATCTGCCTGTCTTCTAA
Source organism: Podocnemis expansa (assembly GCA_007922195.1). Taxonomy (NCBI): domain Eukaryota; kingdom Metazoa; phylum Chordata; order Testudines; family Podocnemididae; genus Podocnemis; species Podocnemis expansa. Next base: position 7,128,035 of record ML681978.1, read on the forward strand.
GCCTAGGATAATCAAGGACAGGGAGCAAAGGCGCCATGTGTTGGCCTCAGGGCAGGTGCAGCAGCCTACCCCCAAGGCTTTGGGGTCTCGTGCAGTACCACGTGCCGGCTCGGCACCAGAACCTTCCCAGCACTGCTCCCCAAGAGGACGCAAGACGAGCTTGGTACCAGTGTCGGTGCCTCGGCATTACCACTGCTCAGGGTCTCCCACAAGGGGTACCCCACGGGGCTGAGAGGAGTTGGTGCAGCTTCCCTTGACTCCGGAGGCATTTGAGGTAGTGAAAGCACTCTTCTTACTGCCTACCCCACCCTCCCTGGTACCCGCTAGAAAGAGGGGCAAGGCAGCTTTTGTTTCAAAGGTCTGGGCGCACCAACAGAAGTACCTAATGCCGTTTTTGGTGTCGGTACTGAGTTTCCCAGCACTGGAACCCACTACCCCCCAGAGCCCCAGTACTGTCAAGCCTTCACCCCGGCACCACATCACCCTGCCATCCCCAGCACCATCTCCACGGTCCCGTGGCCCCCCCTCAAGTCCAGGGGAGGGAGTCTCAAGGGGAAAAACAGCCTCAATGGCGGCCTCCCCCTTCTGATACCGGCCTCATGAGTGGTTCCCCCAAGAGGCCGCTGCGCCCAGCTCAGCACTGATTCCATCAGCACCAACTAGAGCTCTAAACCTGGTGCTGTGTTCCTATACAGGGGACCTCTCAGAGCATTTCGATCTCCTGTGCCACATCTCTGCCCATGGGAATGGAGGTCTAGTCTTTGGAAGGGCACAGTGATAGCCTGTTCGAGCCCATCTTCACATCAGCAGAGCCTGTTACTGTTCCCCTCCACCCTAGCGTTTGGACTTTGCGTCCTCATGCTGGCAAAACCCGGGTTCTATCTTCATAGTTTCAGACACAGCGGGCCTCAAATATCGAGTCCCAGTGTTGGAGTTCCCATCACTTACCCACCATCCAGGCCCATCCCAAGCGGCGGTGGAAGTGGCGCTAGGCCCAAGACACGTTCCCCGTGACCGTCTCCTGGCACTGAAGGATGCTAGGGAACTAGACCTTCTGGGTCAGAAGGTGTATTCTTCCCCCACCTTGCCAGTTATGCATTGCAAACAACCAGGCCCTGGTGGACCAATATATGTTGGAAGTCTGGGAGTCGATGAATAAGTTTCAATACCTGCTCCCACAAGAGGCGAGGGAGGAATATGATGCTTCCTTGAGGAAGGCAAGGTAGCATCCCAGGACCTCCTTCTATCTGCCTGGAATGCGGTAGACATGGCCTCCCATACTGTGGCCTCAGCCATGACCCTACAGTGTGTGGCCTGGCTGCGAGAGGCTAGGGTGCTCACTGCCTCTCAACAGGTGGTCCTTGACCTCCCCTTTGGTGGGGAAGCTCTCTTCCTGCCAGAGACAGATGCTGTTCTGGGGACTGCCCATGACCCTTAGGGGGAGATAAAATATTTGGGTCTCCTCCCTTCGGGCCCCCTTCCATGCCCTCCAGCCCTGAAGCGTGTAAAAGTCAGTCCCTCTCATCCCCTTTCTGACTACGAGCACGCTCCCACCATCATGACTCAGGCGTGAATCCCAGTTAGTGAATTTCTCCCCTCCTGGGTCCACTCCTCCATTCCCAGGGGACTGCCCGGCCATCCACCAGGGATAGCTGTTCATAACTAGCTGGGTTGGTGCTATTATGCACCTCCTAAGAACCCCTGCCCTACGGGGTGCCCATTGACTTGGGAACCTCCCTTTGGGCTCCCGGACAGCTTCAAGCTCAGGGCTGAGACTAAGTGGCTCAGCAGGCAAAGGCAGCATGCCCTGTCAAGACAGGGCGTCCCAAACGCCAGGGGTTTGAGGGCAGTGCTCCTGAAGGTCCATGAATGGATTGAAGCAAAGTTGCATGAGATTATCTCATGCAGGGCCTGCTGTCTAACCCTGGGCTTGCTATATTCTCTCTCTCTCTATTATCATTGTCAATAAATGGAGGAGACCTACCTCCTCCTTCTAGACCACCCCTTATATTTACTAATCCTTGGGTGGGGAAGTCCCCCCCGCCTCTCCACATGGCGCCCCCTTCACTCCCTCTCGAGGCGCTAAGGGCGAAAACAGAGATACTCTGTAAATACCAAGGTGTTTTTCCCCAAATACTCTTCCCTGTACTGGGAGACAGGCACACCTTCCTGTAAGACTTTTAACTCTGGCCCTCACACATCTCAAGCCAGACATCTAAACCCTCTCTCTCTCTCCAGAAGGGTTTTGACTTCCCGTTCCTTCCTCACCAGAAGGTGCTTGTGCTCCCCCTCCACATACCGAGGTAGAGTCTCCCACTCCCTTATTTGCCCATTCGTGCCACTCTCTCACTCTATCTCTGTGTCATGAACAATCCTCAATAAAGGGATCTAAGGTACATTTCCTGGTTCGGTGGTGCCTTACACCTCTTCCGGCCCCATGAGGCAGGTCAACCTTGCCTTGTTCTGCTTAGTGTCGGATGGAGATGTCAACGCTCAGTTGCTAGATGCAGGCATCTTGGGTTAGCCACTTGTGATTCTCATTGGGGGGTAACCCCCCCATAATCAACTCCCATCAGCTGGTTGATAGCTCTCTCAGTGCACATGCTGAGAAGGCCTCACCATGGTAGAGCCTCTGGCCTGGTACTACCCACCTTCTCCCACCCATAAGGGGGGGAAAGGGTCACTCTAATGCCAAAAGGAAATGCTCCCTCTTCCTATATGACTGCAGCCCACGCTGTGGGGGAGTTGCGAGTGTCGTTACCCGGCAATCAGGGATTTTGGTTCCCATGAACCCATCCCTGCTCCCCTGGGGCACGGCAGCATGTCTACAGAGATGTCCTAAGCCCTCTTAAAGAGCGCTATGGGTGCTAATGTGCCTGGGGTCTTACCTCACCAACAGAACAAATCCATTATCAACCTAGGTTGTCTCTCTCTCTTTCTCTTTTCACAGAGGCCCAGGAAAAATTTTGGGACCACCCCTTTACCCGCTCCTTGCGTTGGATGGATTCCCATCCACTGTTGGCTGTCGGTCGACCTGATACTGACCCAGAGATCAATTCGGGATGTTCAGTATGAGTCTGAGCCCAAACGCTGGGTTTCCCTGGGGATCTCTGCCTACTACTGTCTTCTCAGTAGTTCACTTCCCAGAAAACAACCATATTGCCATGATTACCCCTCATGATGGCTCCGGGGTTTTCTCTCAGGCGTTCCATCGTGTATGACTCCCCTTTTCCCCTCCAACCAAAGAGCTTCCTTAGCTAGCAGCTGCTCTTTTAGCATACTTAAGTTCCTATACCAAATGATTACAAGATTCTTTCAACACTTGAAAGAACCTGTTAATGGCCCCATTCCCAGAATCCCAAACAGTGACCTGGGATCTTGGGGGAACTACCTGACCCTCAGTAGAGGGCAACCTCCTTCTCCCTGGTAAAACAAAAGAAACAGTGATGAACGAGGACAGAAGAGACAGACCGGAAAGTGTCTTAAAGAGGAAGGCCGGGGCTACACCTAAACAGGGTGACACGCCCTTGCTCTGTCCTCACTAGAGGAGGTGTTCCTTCCCTTCCTCTTAGATCTGTGGGATCCTCTGTGTTGTTCCCACACTAAAGTGAAACTTTTTCTAGTACGTATGTTTCCTGCACTCTGCCACATTAGGGCGGACGCTTTTCTGTCAGACCCGTGCTACTGTGGCCCTTGCGGTCCCAGATCCCGAAAGTGTGCTAGGTTTCATAGGCTGTGGGGGATGGCTTCCATGCTCTTTTGGGGACACGAACCTACCCTTTGGACTCCATCCTTAGTCACGGCAGCTTTTTGCATTCGACTTCCCTCAGCTCGGTCCCTGTGGTGAGTTGTTAGCCATCGGGCCAGGGTAATGATGATAATAATAATGATGGTAATAATAATAATATCATTTTCTTATTTCAGCAGAACACAGTAGATGCTGACACCTCTCCTCATACAGTAGCACACCTCACGACGCAAGGACTAGCCATCTCTTATCTCACGTCCCCTGTGTCATACTCTACTCTAGGAAGATGATGGTCTCCTTTTCATCTTCCTCTTCCTCATTTCTTGCAACCTTTCTCCTATGGTAGGTGCCCTGAATGCTCCAGATCCACACAGTTGCCCTTGCTGCTGATCTCCTTGTGCTCTATTCTTTTCAACTAGGGAAAAGGCAGTATTCTTCTCCGCCCTTTCCTCTCCTTGTCCCTTGCAGCATCCTGTATTCGCCACTGGTAAACTGGGAGCTCAAGAATTACTTTTTCTTCGCAATTATTGTGCCCGATATGTGCTAGTGCCAGAATATCAAGCTCTCTGGCCTCAGCATACCCGTATTTAACACCTACTCAGGTCCTTCACTCAATGACATGCACCTTGGTCTTAGTCGTAAGGTGTCTTGTCTGACCCTTTATAGTAGGGTGACCTTAGGCCATTCTGCCCTTGCACATCAGCTAGCGCTTGTGCAAACTGGGCCTTCTGTCCTCCACTGGGTTAGGTCCTGCCTTCTCAGGCTGATCTTGCCTGGCCCAGGGTCCTCAGGTCAATACCTTAGACATTCCAAGGACCTTACTTGTTGGGCAGTTACCCAGTGTGGTGAGAGGCTGTGCTGAAGGTGGAAAAATCAACTCTGCCCACCATCCGTCAGCATGGCTAGTAGTCACCAATTACTGAATGTATCCAAGCAGTGCCCAGAGAAGAACGATGAGTTATTTACCAGTAACTGTCCTCCTTCGAGATCGGCTACTCGGATTCATACACAACCCTCTCTCCATCCCCACACTCTGAGTTGGTGACTCCTAGGAACTGGGGAGGGGTCGAGCGGTGGACACATATAAAGCCATGGGGTGACGTGGGCTGCGGCGGCTGCCAGTCCTCTTTTGACAGGTTTGGGCAAAAAGTTCTGACCAATCGTGCACTGTGGAACGGATACACCTAATACTGAACGAATCCGAGCATCCCATCTTGAAGAAGGACAGTTACTGGTAGGTAACTCACCGTTCTCCCTCTTCAAAGCATCTGACAAAGTGGGATATTCTCCCATGAAAGCTCATGCAATAAATAAATCTGTTAGTCTCTAAGTGCCACAAGACTCCTTGCTTTTTTTTTGCTTTACTAGACTAACACGGCTGCCCCTTTGGAACTTGGCCGCATTAGTAGTGTTACCTTAGTATTTACAACTTTGTTACATTATTCCTGTCAATGTCTATTTAGTGTTAGTGAATTGATTATAGTTGTAATAAGTATTGTCTTCTATGCCCTGGAGTGTTGGGCTCAAACTGCTGCCCTTTGGGGTTCGCTTGACTGTAGGAGAGGCAGCTCTTTCCCCTGAGCCAGTCAGCTCCACCATGTAATGCTGTGTAAATTTGTCCCTATCTATCTTTAAGCTCTGGGTATAACAACACCACTTCTTCAAGTGCTGCTCGGATACATTCCATATCAGGCGTACGTCCTGCAGCGCACAATTGACCAGAAACTTTCTTTAGCCTTAGCCTGTCAGAACAGGGCTGATGGCTAATGCCCCCTGGCCACCTCGTGGCTGTATATATGGCTGGAGCCCTGACCCTCCCCAGTTTTCTCAGCAAGGGTTACAGAACAGCCTGTTCCTTACATTTGCAAGGACCTGTCTCCCCGCTCTGTTTTACGAGAGTTTTCTCTGGAAGATCTGTTTGCGGACATCTCCGGCCTTCCTACCAAGTCCTTCCAACAGAAACCTGAACCCGAGGGACAGCTCCCACAGGAGTTATCTTAAAGGCCTAGGTGAGCGTCACCGGGTGAATTATGCTCCATTTGCAGATCCTTAAATGAGGGACTCAGGAAGACAGGGAACAAAGGCTGCATAATAATGCCCAGGAACGGGCCCTGCAGCCAAGGCCAGGTACGTCCCTCACGCCCAAGGATTCACCGGTACCAAGTGCTGAGCTGGTACTGCTCTCCAGCTACGAATAAAAGCCGCGATTGGCCTCTAACTTGGGACCGTGTGCCCAGCTGGCACTGGTGTCCTCTCATTATCATTCTCTGGCTATGAATAAAAGCTGCGATCAGCCTCTGATGCAGCACCACATGCTGGATGGGCACCACTCTCTGGCTACGAATAAAAGCTGCAACTGGCCTCTAATTCGGCATCATGTGCTCAGTCGGCACCGGAAGCCTCTCGGCGCTTCTCTGGCTACCAATGAAAGCCGCAATAGGACTCTAACTCGGTACCGTGGGCTTGGTCGGCACTGGCGCCCTCTTGTTGCTGCTCTCTGGCTGTGAATAAAAGCTGTGATCAGCCTCTGATGCAGCACCGCATGGTGGTTGGACATCGCCTTCCAGCCGCAAATAGAAGCTGCAGCTGGCCTCTAACTTGGCACCATGTGCGCAGTCGGCACCGGAGCCCTCTCAGCACCACTGTCTAGCTATGAATGAAAGCCGTGATTGGCCTCTAACTCAGCACTGTGTGCTTGGTTGGCACAGGAGCCCTCTTGGCACCACTTTCCAGCTATGAATGAAAGCCGTGATCAGCCTCTAACTCAGCAGCGCGTGCTAAGCTGGCACGGGAGGCCACTCAACACCGCTCTCCGGCTATGCATAAAAAGCTGCAATTGTCCCCTAACTTGGCACCGCATGCTGGATAGGCACCAGAGCCCCCTCGCTGCCACTCTCCAGCTGTGAATAAACAGCTGTGATTGGCAGTTGGCTCGACACCATCTCAGTGCTGTGTGACCTTATCCCCAGTACCTCCTCTCCAAAGGAAAGGGCTGGAGCATCTGAGCACCATGTGTTGGCGGCAGTGCCTCAGGCCGGTTGGCACCAAGGCCCTCAGCACCGCTCCCCTGCAGAGCACAAGTAAGTGCACTCAACATCAGCTTCAGCACTGAAGTGCTGATGCTGCCCTGGCTCTCCCCTTGAGGAGGTGAGGGCCAGAGCCTATCATGGTGCTGTCCAAACTGGAGGACTTAAGGCGGCGGAGGCCCTGTGGCTCCTGAAATTGCTGCCAGGCCATCGAAACAAAAGTCCGCCTTCCTTTCACTTCACCTAGCACTTCGCATCACTGTGAAACTGAGGGCTCCAACTCCTACAGCGCCAATACCTTGCCTCGGCACCACGAGAAGGTCCAAGAGTGCATGCCTCGGGCCCAGCCTCCTGTTGAAGGGTCCCCAGCACCGGGTTCTTCTTGGTACCACACTCAAAGCTGATTACCTCCCACTGAGGCGTTGGAAGGGGAGTTCCAACTCAGTACCACAGCCCCAGGAGGGGACACCACGATACTTGGGTTGTCCCGTCCCCTGGCTAGAGTCGTGAACCCAGGGCCAGGGTCTAACAGAGAAGACCCTGCCACACTTCAGCTTCTTCACCGGGTCACAAGAACCCTTATTTGACTTGGAGTCTGCATTCTCTCCAGTCACCATTACAATCCCTCTTCATGCTCGTGTCCTTGACATCAGAGGCACACACTGGCCTGGGCTGCCCTGCTTTACCCCTAGGCTCCCAGAGGTCCAAGGAGTTTGACCTCCCAGGTCAAAGGCCTGTTCAACTTCAGACTTTCAGTTGAGAATTGCTAACCATTAGGCCTTATTTAACAGATATTCCCTAGATCTGTGTAATGCTATGAAGGGTTTTAGCAGCTTCCCCCATAAGAACGCTTGGAGGATTAGGATGCCTTCATCGAGGAAAGTGCCTTGGCCTCACGCAAAGCCTTTACAGTGGCAGGTGATACCTCAGACACTGCCAGCCGTGGCATTGCTACAGCCGTGGTTGTGCACCGAATGCGCTCTACTAGGACTTACAGCAGTCCACATTAGACCTTGCCTTTTGTGGAATGATCTCTGTGCCCCGGCCACTGACTCCCTGATCTGTGGCAACTGTGACCCTAGATCAGGCCTCAGAGCCCTGGGTATACTTATTCCCCAGGTGCTTCAGTGTTCACCCAGGCCACCGTGGCCCCATGAACGCTTGGGGTGAGGACCCTCATGGCAGTCTCCCCCAACCACAAGCAAAATGGCTACTCTTTAGGGGCCTTAGACTTGCGGTTGATGGCCCTCCTTTTCTCTCATTGAAGGTGATCAACTTCAACACGGTCACCTCTCCCTCCATCAAACCCAACCCTTGAACTTCAGGGTGATACCTTAAATTACTTATGCTAAATGCCCCCTCACAATCAGCCTCGCCTTGTCCTCCTCTCTGGTAAGGATGTGTCTCCCGCTTCCCTTACTGCACCCTTTGGGTCAAGTAGGGGCCTGGCAACTGGAGAACTCTTCTAACGTGCTCGGTTCTAGTTGCATGTGCCCTAGGAGCCTTGGTGGAAATCGAGAGGTGATGGAGGTATGACAAGGGGACACCTGATGCCCCCCCCCCAACACCTGCTCTGCAGCCCTTACCCAGGGCTATAGCCTGCTGGGATATGTAGGGGAGGATACCCACTCCCCATCCTCGTATCCAGAGGCCCCTCCTTCCCCCTGCACCTCGTTCAACCCCTCCCCCAGTCGGACACACTAGGGCAGGTATGCTTCCACTTTGCTGGCCCAAGAGCATTTCTTACTCCTGTTGGCCTGCAATGGATCTTGTGGAAAATTACTGTGGGATGGTGTACACCCCCCCCCCGGGTGGTAGGTAAGAGGGCAAACTTATACCCTCTTGTTCTCTACCTTTTTCCTCCTTGCTTCCCCAGGCAGTCCCCCTTTTATTCTCAGGGCCATGGTCTTCAGACTCATAACAGGCCTGTCCTTCAAGGCTTCCTCAAGAGACACTAGGGGTTTTTTGCGTCTTCAGCTCCCACACCTCCTCCCCAAGGACAATCACCACATCTCATTGGTCCATCTGCCTGTGGGCAAACCTCACGTTTAGCCCTCTACTGGAACCCCCTCTGCTCTGGTGCCTCCCTCCAACCAGGTAAGGGACACATTCCATCAAAAACCCCTGACAGCCATCTAGAAGCTGCCTTAACCTTCAATGGGGTCCCCTCCTCCCTAGAATCACAACAAGGGGAGATAGTAGGGCATAGAACTCTTAACCCCATTGGTATTAATACACCTGAGTGAGCCTGCTGGTGGACATGTGGTCCTTACCCCATAGTTAGTCCCCCTGCAGGACACTGGCTCCCAAGGGAATTGCAAAACCCTTAGAAGGCTGGAAAGCCTGATGCCTTAGAGGTGACGCTTTTGTAACATCCCCTCACAGTGGCCTCCCCTTGGTTTTTCCCTAACTAGGGGTTGCCTTATGCCCTCCTCCCCTCTGCCTGGGGTCTCTCTCTTCCACCCAGGACATGCCCAAGCCTTTCCTCTTCCAATACATGGGGAAGTGCACGAATAACACCCGTCCCCTCTCAGAGTAGGCATTATAGATCACCTCCGCCTTGCATCTTGGCTAAGTCATCGTCTTCTCTCGTCACTAGGATATATGCAAGATTCCTTGTAGTTCGCCTGTTGTAGCCAGGACCCAATACCTACGCCCGCTGCTAGAGGAGTCAACCAGCTGTGATGTGAAGGTTGATTGCCTCTCCATAGAAGTGAAAGTGAGACTATCAGGCGAGAGGAGCAGTGAGGATATCACGCCAGCCATGTGCCCCTGCATCCAAACACTCGAATTCTGGCGCTAGGGGGGCACAATCCTTGGGAGAGACCTGACTCGTCTGTAGAGACAGTCAGATACCCCTTCCCTGTGTCCAGCACACCTCTCCCTTTGGGAGAGTAGAGTACGGGGACAAGGGAGAGAAATGTGCACCTAGCCTTGAGGTTGCATAAGCCCCTCCCAGAACCCCACGATAGTTTCTCACCGTCCCTGTATCAGGTCATTCCACTGTCTCTTTGGTCGGGACGGCCTAATATGGGAATTCAATCACCTTTCCTCCAGTTTCTGTTTTCACGTCCCAGTCATTTAACATTCATGAACTGCCCCAGTTGGCGTCTCTCTTGCTGCTAGGATGGGTGTTCCTAAAGGTTCCCCTTTTCCTACTCTGGGGATCCCCACTTCTTTCCTCCCAACAACCTCCTTGACAGAGTGTCTCTGACACTTTGGGCCCCAGAGATGGGCCTGCCCAGCACCTAGACCTTATTCTGGGGCCCTCCCTCCCAGGTCCTCGATTCCCATGCTCCAACGGATGGAGGGGTGGGAATCCCCACCTACTCCATCATTATTTTCTTCCCACATTATCTTTCATCTGGAGTCAGGACGCCTTAGTTTAGGGTTCCCTTGTCAATCCTGCCCTTAGCATCTATTGCCACTATGTCAATGGGAGAAAGCCTTTTGCCTATCCCCTAGTTGGTCACGGGCAACGTGTTCCCTGCCCCAGTCTTAGTAACTTAACCCAATTTACTTCCCTTTGAGGTCAGGGCGGCAAGGGCGGCAGTTGTCCCACCCTTGCTCGTCGCCTGCGGCTGTAGGAGCCTGTTGCTCTGGATCACAACTGCCTTTCTCAAGAGTCAATTTTGCTAGGGAAGGGCAACCTTCTTATTTGGACAGTCTTGCTGGTGACAAGGCTGCTCCTTGCTATTGTGATATAGCAGTTCCCTGGTAATGAACCAGGACTGTCCTCTTGGAGTTCTGGTCTCCTGGCAGCATGGCAAATGAGCCCTTGGCACTCTCAAGCACGTCTTCTCTCAAAGATCTTGCACAGGGCATGGCTGTAGGCAGTTGCCTGGTGGCCCAGTGCTTCTTCACTCAATTTTGGGGTACTGTGCCATTTGTGGGTGGCCATGCTGACAGCAGGTAAGGCTCTAACTGCCCACCTTCTACAGAACAGCTAGCATTCACCTGATACTGACTGTATCTGAGCAGCTCTCAAAGAAGAATGGGGTGTTACTTACCAGTAACTGTCCTCCTTCACGATGGGCTGCTCAGATTCATTCAGATCCCTCCCACCATCCCCGCTACTTGGAGTTAGCGACTAGTAGGAAATGGGGAAGGGTAGGGCTGCGGCGATATATACAGCCATGAGGTGGCCAGGGGGCGTTGGCTGCCAGCCCTGTCCTGACAGGCTAAGGCTAAAGAAGGTTTCCAGTCAATCATGCACTGCAGCATGTACACCTGATACTGAATGAATCCGAGCAGCCCACCTCGAAGGAGGACAGTTACTGGTAAGTAAAAAATACAAGGAGTTGTGTGGCACTAACAGATTTATTTTTTGTATGAGCTTTTGTGGGAGAAAATGCCACTTTGTCAGATGCTTCGAAGATGGGTGAATTTAACCCACCATTTTCCCCCCGTCTCTGTAACATTACATTTTATTAAAATACCCTTCCCCTCAACATACCCCATATTGCAAATGTAGAACTCCATCTTTAACCAATGCACCCCATCTTGTGTAAGACTGAATAGGCAATGAGGTGTGAATGGAAGGTGGATGTGTGTGAACCAGCCCCAAGCTGCCAGCTCGTCCAGATGAAGTAAGAAGCCCATCTCGACCGCTGAGGAATGTGAACACACTCCTAAAAGCAAAGGAATGGGGGATCCACCCCCGAAGCAGAAGAATAGAGTTAATCAAGACACCCAAGAAAACAAGCTAGAAGCCAGATCCACAACTGCCTGGTGACTAACAGTCACACAGAGCACCTGAATTGGCATGACAAAGCTATAAAGACTAGGTGAGATCCAAAAGCAAAAGGGGGAAGAACTGTTCTGCACACCACCTGGAAAAAAAGAGCATTGGTGGGTGCCTCGGGTTATCAGATACCAAACCATGGAAAGGAGAACAGGGAAGTATGAAAAGGAGGACATTGGAGGACCCATGGAGAAAATGCAGTATTAATGTAATATTCGTCTGTTTTGGGGAGGGGCCTGGAACATTTCCCCCTAAAAATAGAGTGTTTTCTAGCATTCCAGCATACTTTAACCCCTGTAAATAAAAAGCAAGACAAAAATCATGTATGCCGGACAGAGAATGTGAAAGTAAAAAGGAGGACATGTCCTCCTTTTGCCTGACATCTGGGAACCCTCTGTGTGCCTGCTAAAGACCCTGCTCCTCCGCGTGTGCAGCTTCCCTGGCCAGGCAGCTGCCACAAATCCCAGCAACAGACGCTAGCCCAGATGCCAGCAGCAGCACCATCAGGACTGGTAATAACACAGACTGCAGAACATTGGTGTACTTGGGTGCGTGGGGGTGTGTGTGTGTGTGTGTGTGTGTGTGTGTGTGTGTTGGCATAGGACTAAGTTAGCTATCAATTTTGGTTTTAGTTGTAATAAATGTGGCATATTGCCTTTTTCCCTCTGAAAAGATCTCAGGTACTCATTTGGTATAACATTTGTCTGTCTGGGGGTGGCTGTGTGTGTGTGTCTAGGGCTGGATACTGGGGATGGATATTGGGGGACCCATGATAGCCAAGGGGGGACCACCAAATTATACTTTAACCCCTCGGAGTGGGTTACCTAGGGAGGTGGTAGAATCTCCATCTTTGGAAAGGTTTAAGGACCAGTTAGTCAAAACCCTGGCTGGGATGATTTAGTGAGAGTGGACCTGCTTTTAGCAGGGCATTGGACTAGAGCAGTGGTTCCCAACCTGTGGTTCAGGGACACCCAGGGGTTTGTGGACATGTTGCAGGGGCTCCACGAAGCCTCCCCCTACTGGGGCTGGAATCCAGCTACAGCTCCGATGCTCCCCCCTAGGGCTGCCTTTCCCCTCCCGTGGCCAGATCCTGGCAGGGGAATGGGGCTGCAGCAGCCCCCTGACAGGGGCAAGTTCAGGGGGCCGTAGCTGCTGCAGCTCAGCTCCTCAGCAGTGTGGGTGATGGTGGTGGCAGGCCTGCTTGCCAGCTATCCCAGTGGCACTGCCAGAGTAATGCAGTCCAGAGTCTGCCCGCACAGGCCAGATTACATAATCAGTTTGCGAACAGGGGAGTTTGAGAGGGAAGGAGTTGGTCCTATTAAAGAACTGAGATGGTGGGTGGGCGTAAGTCTACCCACTTCTAAAACCCTTCCCCCAGCCTAAGAGGAAGTGGCACTAAACAGTCCTCCAAAAAAATCCAGGGACAACTAAAAAGAAAACAGGAGCGGGTGTGAGGGTCATAGATTCAAAACTAGGGTGTCGGAAGGGGACACTGAGCAGAGAACCCCGGACAGCGCCCACTGCTCCCGAAAGGTGTCGAGGAAGCCAGCGGATGCCGCCCGGAGGAACTCTGCCCAGAGACGTGCACGGACAAGGGACCAGAAATAGGCCCCACAGTCGCAGGCCGCTCCCTCAGCCAACCTCCTCTCCAGAGTTTTGTAGGTGGCTACTTTGGCAGAAGCCAGGAGGATGTTGGCGAGGAGATCCCGCGACTTTGTGGGGCCACAGATAGGGAGTGCATGGAGATAAAGGCGTGGGGAGAAGTGTAGCCAGAATCTCAATAGGAGGTTCTGGAGGAGCTGGAAGAGGGGCTGCAACCTGGCGCAGTCTAGATAGGCATGCGCCAGGGTCTCCCTCGCACCGCAAAACGGGCAGGTGTCAGGACGAGGGGTGAACCGCGCCAAGTACATGCCTGTGCTCACGGCTGCATGTAGGAGCTGCCAACTAATGTCCCCAGCGGGCCTTGGAGTGAAGGTGGCATACAGACTGGCCCACTGGGGTCCTCACCCTCTACAGGTGGGATAAGGTCCTGCCACTTTGTATCAGGGCAGGACACTAGGGCGAGGAAATGGATGGTATGCAGCATGAGTGTGTACAGATATTTACAGGGCGCGGTTCAAAAAGAGACCAGCTGCAGATCTAGCAGCTGGCTCATGGTGTGGGACGGCGGTGGCTGGAGGGGCTGATGGGGCCAAGGCCTGATCAAAAGTTCTGGAGGGCCAGGGCTGAGAGGGGAGCGGGGAGTACCCTCTTGCAGGACCCGCTCAAGGTAGGCCCGAGCAATGGGAGGCAAGGCTGCCCTCAGCTCCTGGAGTAGGCGCTGGGGGGTACGAGGGGTGGAGAGCCCCATGCGCCAAGCCAGCTCATGGGGATCCACCCAGTCCCCCCGGGCATAATCCAGGAGGTCTCCAACCTGGGTGACGCCTGCCATGACCAACCTTCGCCTCACAGAGGGGGGCCTCTGTCACCTGCACACCAAGATGGAGGTTGTGTAGCAGGGGCTCCGCGAGGAGGTCCTCCCCCTCAGTGGGTATAACCGACCTGGAGGCCACAATGAGCCTCCAGGTCCGGAGGAGGTCATGGTAGAAGGCTGGCAGCTCGAGGAGGTCTCGCGGAGCACCCCCCAAGTCGAGATAAAAGAGCTGCCGTTCATATCGGAGCCCTCGGTAGTGGCGGGGGAAGGTGTGTGCCAAATGGCTCCACGCCAGACTACCTGCACCATAAAGGAGTCTCTGCAGGGCCTGGAGGCGGAAGGTGTGGACCTGGCTGTGGACACAGCACAGGCCCTGCCCCCCTTCCTCAGGGGAAGGCTCAGAACCCCTGCAGAGACCCAGTGCAGTCCTGGCCAAAAGAACTTCAGAATTGTCTTCTGAAGGCTGGCCAGGAAACCCGGGGCTGGGGTCAGGGTGTTGAGCCGGTGCCAGAGCATGGACAGGATGAGCTGGTTGATGACCAGTGCCCATCCCTGAAGGGAGAGGCACCACAGCAGTCCTGTCCATCTCCGCAACCGGTCAACAACCCTGCCCTCTAATTCGTGCCAGTTGTCCTCCGGAGAGGGATGGGTGGCAGAAAGGTAAATGCCCAGATAGAGCAGCGGGCCCGTTCCCCCACTGGATGGCCTGAAGCATGGGTGGGAGGGAGCTGACTGGCCACCCGGCCCCTACTGTCAGGCCAGAGCTCTTGACCCAGTTGACCCGGGCGGAGGAGGATGCCAAGTGGATAGCCTGGCAAGCCTCCAACCGCACCAGGTCGCCCAGGTCCTGGACCACGAGGAGTAGATCATCAGCGTACACCGATAAGACCAGCCTCAGCTCTGGCTCAGGGAGCACCAACCCCATCAACCTCCAATGGAGGAGACAGAGGAAGGGCTCGATGGCCAGAGCATACAGCTGCCCCAACAGCGGACAGCCTTGACACACTCCTCCCCCGAAGCTGACCGGTTTGGTCAGGGTCCAGTTGAGCTTGACCAGACACTCCGCGGAGGTGTACAGCACCTGGAGAAACCCCATAAAACGGGGCCCAAAGCCAAAAGCCTGCAGGGTGCCCAGGAGATACCCGTGATCCATCCTGTCAAACGCTTTCTCCTGATCCAGGGCCAGGAGGGCGAATGACAGACCATTCCTACACCCGAGCTCTAAGAGATCCCAGACCAAATAGAGATTGTTAAAGATGGAACGGCCCGGGATGGTGTAGGTCCGGTCAGGATGGATCACGTCCTGCAGCACGGACCCCCCAGGCGCAGCAAGATGGCCTTGGCTACTATTTTATAGTCCGTGCTGAGGAGTGAAACGGGACGCCAGTTCCGGAGGTCACGGAGGTCCCCCTTCTTGGGCAGCAGAGCCAACACTGCCCGCCGGCAAGAAAGGGGGAGCTCTCCTCGGACTTGGCCCAGACGATGGTGAGGTCCGGGCCAAGGACGTCCCAGAATACGCGGTAGAACTCCACAGTCAGCCCGTCCATGCCCGGAGATTTGTTGGTGGGCATGAGACGTAGGACTTCCGAGAACTCGGCCAGAGAGAGGCAGCTCCAGCTGGTCTCGGTGGGAAGCTCATTTCAGAGCACCCTGCAGGCGTTAGGGTCGGTTGGATCCGGGGAGAAAAGACTGGCGTAGAAGGCCCTGGCCTTTCCACGCATCTCCTCTGGATCTGTGAGGGGGGTGCCGTCCTCCACCAAAAGGCAGGTGACGTGCTTTTTAGCCCCCCTCCGTTTCTCCAAGGCATAGAAGAAGCGGGAGCCGCAATCCATCTCCTGAAGGAGCTGGATGCGGGATCAAACAAAGGCACCCCAGGCCCGAAGGTCCTCGAGGGCCCACAGCTCCTCCCGCTTCTCCTGGTGCACCTTGCAGAGGGATGGATCCTCAGGGCTGGTGGCCAGACGCCTCTCAAGCTCCAGGACCTCCCACTCCAGCTGCTCTATCTCCGCATCCCTCCGCCAGCTGGCCTCCCGAGTGTAGTCACAGCAGAAGAGCATCTTCCCCATGTCCCACCAACGCTGCGCCGAGGGAAAGGTGGCCCTCTGCCTCCTCCAGGCCAGCCAAAACTCCTGGAAGGATGCTATGAAGCCCACATCCTCCAGCAGGCTATTATTAAAATGCCAATAGGCCGGCCCCGGCCTCTCCGCCAAGAGAGAGGCCATCACGGTCACTAAATGGTGATCCAAGAAGGAGGCTGGCCGAACGCTGGAGGAGTGGGCCTGTGCAAGATGATGTCAAGACAGATAAATGCGGTCCAACCGGGAGTGGCACGACCGATGGTCCCCCACCCGGACATAGGTGAAGGTCACCTCATTGTCCGGGTGGTCATCACGCCAGACATCCACCAGGGAGTGATGGTCAATCACCTCCTGGAGGACATCTGCGGCGGCCGGGCACTGCTCAGTCCCTGTGCAGTCCCGTTCCTTAAGGGTGGTGGTAAAATCCCAGCCAAGGACCAGGCACTCTCAAGGATCCAAGGTGCTGACGAAGGCGGCTGCCTGCCGAAAAAATTGCATGCTCTCTCGGCCCAATGTTGGGGCATAGACGTTGACCAGATTCAATGCTAGCCCCTCCATACGGACCCGGAGGTGCAGCAGGTGGCTCAGCACAACCTCAGTGACCCCCAGCACCTCAGGCTGTAAGCCGGGGGAGAACAGGGTGGCCACACCACTGGAGCGGGTGGACAGATAGCTTAGGTACACCCCGTTCCCCCACTCCAGCCGCCAGCTGGCCTGAGCAGCTGGATCCATGTGGGTTTCCTGCAGGAAAACCACAGAGTACCCCCCCCCCGAAGGAAGGAGAGTACCTGGGTCCTGCGGAGACCACACCTACAGCCTCTGGCATTTAAATTGGCAAAGGTGACAGGTGCCATGGGTAGGGCTGGGGTGGATCCTCAGAGGTGTTGGGAGTGCCAGCAGCCTCCGTTGGGCCACGCAGCAATCCGTGACTGACCCTGAAGGTCATGAGGGAGTCATGGAAGCTGTGGGACCTTTGGTAAGCCGCAGCATCCCATTTCCCGGTCCCTCTGCCCTCCTTCAGTATGGCCCTCACGGCCCAGAGGATGAGATGGAAATTCCCCCAGCGCTGCAGGGCGAGCTGCACCCAGCTCTGGCTCCACGAGTGTTGTCCAGGAACACATGCAGCTCTTCCTGCAGCACCAAGGGGTCCGGGGTTGGAGACTCCCGGCTGTCCTCCAGTCGGGTCTTGGTATCGGCCCTGCGGTCAGCCGGGATTGAAAGACAGGGCGCAGAGCCCTGTCTCGGTGCCGATGTTGTGGGCACCATATCACGCGGCTGAACCCCTGGCACAAGGGAGGGTGGCGGTGGAGGGAAGACAGCAGCCCCAGGGACAGAGGGGACCACAAATACCACCTCCCAGGAATTGGTTGATGGAAAGGGGAAGGCCACAATCCTAGGGGTGGCAGCAATATGGGACGGGGCTAGGGTAGAAAAGGGGATAACATTAAAGGGAGGAGTGGGAGTAGGGCCAGGAAAAGTGATGGAAAGAGGGGGAGGAGTGGGTGTTGGAACAGGGGCCCTGGTAATCAAGCCACTGGGGTGCGGCTCCCCTTGACTGGGCACGGGATTTTCTGACAAGGAGTGAGAAATGGGATCCGTGCTGATGCTGGGCATAGGAGTTAATTTTGTTCGTTTGCCACATCCTCAGCATCAGACATGGGGGAACAGACAAGTGAGGGAAGGGGCAGCTGTCCCCCCAGGGACAACACCCCGGGACCCGGCTGCTCAGAGCTGGCCATCGCCTCAAGGTGGTTGGCAGCCACCACTGGAATATCCATAGCAGCCGGGCATGTGAAGCAATCCAGGGGTGTCCCCACGATAAGAGCAGGGACAGCAGATGAAGGTTCAGGTTTGGGTTGGGTCTGGGGCAAGGGAGGGGGTGGCGAAACATTATCACCACCCAGATCAAGGCCCGCTGGTAGAGGGTCATCCTCCCTTGGGGCTACCAAGGTCAGACCCAGGGCCTCGATCTCCACAAAGATGGAACCCAATCCTCCCCCTGCCTCAGCTGTTGGTGGTGTAACAGATTTTGGGGGGGTGGCTCCATCCGCAGCCTCCCCAGGAGAGGGATCAACAGGGGCCTCCTGTAAGGGGGCAGCACTGCTCCCCTCCTCTACTGCACCCATCTCCTCAGCCGGAGCCTCCTGCTAGGCCTCAACAGAGGGTGCAGCAAGCGGGTCAGCAACATTTGTAGTTTTAGTAGTATCAGCCTCCTGCAATGACTTCCGGGGGGCTTCCTCTCCATCTAACATGCTGGGGAGGGACAGAGCCTTCTTTTGCTTGCAGCGTACCCTCTGGGGAAGAGCCCGGCCCTCTAAGATGGTATCTGAGGGCCAGCCAGCAGGGGCAGGGACAGGCAGCAAGGGCGAAGGCTCTTGGAGAGAAGGAACCAGGGGAGGACCATCAAGGGAATGGGAAACTTCCCCCTGGGGTGCGCATCTCCCGGATCTGGGGCCACAATGGCTGCTGCCCTCTCCTCTCTGGGCCCCATCCCAGATGGTTCAGCAGGGGTGGCGATGGGGCCCGGCCGCTCCTCTGGGCATGTTGGGGCTGTTGACCCCACGTCCCGAGAGGCAGAGGCAGCTGTGTTCCGTAACAGAGGAGGAGAGGCAGCTTTAGGGGCCCAGTGGTTGGGGTTGTCAGCGGTGGTATGGCCGGCGCCTGTTTCAGCCTCGGGGGGCCCAGTTGCTTCCTCTTTATGCCAGGCCAAGGGACAGTCCCTCCGGACGTGCCCCGTGACTCTAGAGAGGAAGCACCGGGCCTCCCCCAAGGAGTAAAAGATTTTATAGTGGGCCCCTTGATGGGGCACCAGGAAGGACCCCTCGAATGCCGCCCTGTCATGCGCCCCCGCCAGTGGCAGTTGGATTTGCACCTGCCGGCGGAAGAACAAAATGTGACAGAGGGTGGGGTCCTTGCAGCCCAGTGGGAGAGGGCTGATGATTGAAATCGGCTTCCCCAGGGTGAAAAGGAGGTGAAGGAGGGTGGCATTGGGGAGGAAGGGAGGGACAGAAGTGAGGACCACCCGTACGCCCAGGTCCTCCAAGGGTTCCACTGGCATGTCGACACCCCCCACCGCCAAGCCCCTCACAACTGCCTCCTGTGCTGTGGCCTCTGATGCCAGGAAGAATACCATCTTTCCAAACATCTTGGAGGCCGCCACAATGGCCGAGGGCCCCACCGCCATCG
This sequence comes from Podocnemis expansa, assembly GCA_007922195.1. Taxonomy (NCBI): domain Eukaryota; kingdom Metazoa; phylum Chordata; order Testudines; family Podocnemididae; genus Podocnemis; species Podocnemis expansa. The sequence continues at coordinate 7,147,230 of ML681978.1, forward strand.
CCCACACATAAGTTTTTACATGGGGCGAGGCAGCCACCAGGAGGCAGCAGACACCTTGCCTCCTGGTCAAGGAGGGGAAGGGGCCCCGGCCCCCCGAGGTCGAATTCGAGGAGGCAGTGCGGGCTGATGTTGTGGCAGTGGGTGGAGGGGTGGCAGTTGCTTGGGTGTACGATCTGGGGGCAGAAGGACCCCCAGAACTGGTGGAGGGAACGGCAGGGGAAGAAGGGGCCACAGCCGATGGTGGGGCTGCGGGAGCAGCAGGGCCCTTGCTCGCCTTTTTCCCCTTGCTCTTTTTTCCAGCTGAGGAGGTTGGGGCAACAGTAGTGGAGACCCCTCCCATGCCCGCTGCTGCAGGTGCCCTAGTGGGGGCACCAGAGGTGGCAGCGGTGGCAGCAGTGGTCAAGAGGGCAGCCGCAGGGAGAGAGGGGGGAACAGGCTCTGGGAGAGGTTTAGGGGGAACTGGGGAGGTCTCCATGTTCCTGAAGTGGAATGAACAGGAGGGGATACTCGGTGTGGGTAGACTGGGATAAGGAACAACAGCGGGTGGGAGGGAACCGGGCAATGGGAAAAGGGGTGGATGAGGGGTGGACTATATGGGAGTCATGGGGTGGCAACCACTCCTCCCTGCTAGGCTGCAGGCAAGGGAGGAGGGTGCTAGGGAGGGAAGGACAAGGGGCTTGTATAGGCTGATAGGGGCCAGCTCCTCCAGCTGCACTGGGTGGGGTGGGGATCACAGATATATCGGGGGGTGCCATGCCAGGGGAAAAAAAACTGAAGAAATTAGGGGCATATATGGTGACAGAAGGTCAGGTTAGGAACTGGTTAAAGAAACTAGATGTGCACAAGTCCATGGGGCTGAATGAACTGCATCCGAGGGTGCTGAGGGAGCTGGCTGATGAGATAGCAGTACCGTTGGCCATTATCTTTGAAAACTGGTGGCGAACAGGGGAGGTGCCAGAGGACTGGAAAAAAGCAAATATAGTACCTATCTTCAAGAAAGGCAAAAAGGAGGATCCAGGGAATTACAGACCTGTCAGCCTCACCTCAATCCCTGGAAAAATCATGGAGCAGCTTCTCAAAGAATCCATCCTGAAACACTTGGAGGAACGTAGAGTAATCAGGAACAGTCAGCATGGATTTACCAAGGGTAAATCATGCCTGACCAACCTCATCGCCTTCTATGATGAGATGACTGGATTTGTGGATGCGGGAAGAGCCGTTGATGTGATATACCTTGACTTTAGGAAGGCTTTTGATACAGTTTCCCACAGCATTCTCATTGGCAAATTAAGGAAGTATGGGTTAGATGCGTGGACTGTAAGGTGGATAGAAAACTGGCTAGATCAACAGTTTCAGCGTGTAGGAATCAATGGCTCCATGTCAAGTTGGCAAGCAGTAACAAATGGTGTGCCCCAGGGGTCGGTCCTGGGGCCAGTTCTGTTCAATGTTTTCATTAATGATCTGGATGATGGGATAGATTGCACACTTAGTAAGTTTGCAGATGATACCAAACTGGGGGGAATGGTAGACACCCTAGAGGGCAGGGACAGGATTCAGGGAGACCTAGACAAATTGGAGCAGTGGGCCAAGAGGAATCTCATGAGGTTCAACAAGGACAAGTGTAAAATCCTGCACTTGGGACGAAAAAACCCCATGTACTGCTACAGGCTGGGGAGTGATCAGCTAAATAGCAGCACTGGAGAAAAGGACCTGGGAGTCATGGTGGATGGGAAGCTGGATATGAGTCAGCAGTGTGCGCTTGCTGCCAGAAAGGCCAATGGCATACTGGGCTGCATCAGAAGTGTTGCCAGCAGATCGAGGGATGTGATCATTCCCCTCTATTCTGCACTAGTGAGGCCACATCTGGAATACTGTGTCCAGTTTTGGGCTCCCCACTACAAAAAGGACATGGACAAATTAGAGAGAGTCCAGAGGAGGGCAACAAAAATGATCAAAGGGCTGGAGCACAAGCCCTATGAAGAAAGACTGAAGGAACTAGGCTTATTTAGCCTGCAGAAGAGAAGATTGAGGGGGGATTTGATAGCAACCTTCAACTACTTGAAGGGTTGCTCCAAGGAGGATGGAGCTCGACTGTTCTCGGTAGTAACAGAGGGCAGAACAAGAAGCAATGGTTTCAAGTTACAGCTGGGGTGGTCCAGGCTGGATATTAGGAGAAACTTCCTTACTAGGCGAGTGGTGAAGCATTGGAATAAGCTGCCTAGGGAGGTGGTGGAATCTCCATCTCTGGAGGTGTTCAGGGCCCAGCTGGACAAAACCCTGACTGGGATGATCTAATAGGAGTGGTCCTGCTTTTTTTGGCAGGGGGTTGGACTAGATGACCTATGAGGTCCCTTCCAACCCTATGATTCTATGGCCTGGCCAGCTCTGGCTGGGGGTGGATAGTGCAGGGGTAGGACTAACAGGCATCAAGGGTGGGGCAGAGAAACAATGGGGGCTGATGGGAGGGGCAAAGGAACCAAAAAACAAACTTTCTGGGCTGGGGTGGGGCAGAAAACTAAAACAAACTCAAGGGTTTAGGGATGGGTCTGTGAGGGGTAGGGAGCACTAAACTAGCTGGAGGGCAAAGCAGAGGGTGGGAAGCTCTCCAGCCACTGGGGGTGAGGGGGAAAAAAAGAAAAAGGGGGGGGGAACTAGACTATAGGAAAGAGGAGCTGCTACTGCTGGAGGGGGGTTCTATGGTCCCTGCTGCTGAAAGAGTCCAAGGTGTTTAAAGTTTGGGAGCCTGCTGCCTTCTTGGTGGTAGGAGGGGAGGCCAGGGAAGCAGCAGCTGGGGGGGTGGAGGGGTTATTGAGTTTAGAGTCTCTTGGTAGCTCAACCCCAGCTGCAAGCAGCAAAGTCTCAGTTATTGGAGGCCTCCCCTCAGTGGTGGTGGTGTCTTCTTTGAAAGGCGGCAAGCTCCAGGAGCAGGAGCAGGAGCAGGAGCAGCAGCAGCAGGGACTGGCTGGCTGGCTGGCAAGAGAGATGGTTTTCTCCAAATGATGGTGGTAGTTCTTCTTCTTCTCTAGATCTTCTCCCCCTCCCCACAGAGCAGGGGGGTGGGACGGAGAGAGGCTGGCCAGCCAGCCGGCCACCCATAAAAGCAGCAGCAGCAGCAGAAGCAAGAACAGGGGAGGAGGTAGCAGGAACAGCAGAGGTGGTGGTGGATCAGGTCCAGGAGTTGGTCAGGCTAGGTGTTCTTCCTCTTCTCCTCCTTCCAAGGGAAGGAGTTGGGGCTAAGTAAGTGATTTGCTGGTGTCTTTTTCCCTACAGGTGATAGTTGTTGTGGGACTGTGCTTGTATGATTGGGCAGGGGCTGTTTGCACCATTGTTACCTGATCACCTTTAATCACCACCCTTTAGCAGCCTTGTGATTGGCCTGCCCCTGTGTGACTAGCAAGGGGCAAGGGCTGACCTAGGCAGAGAAGGCCTTAAAAGCCACTGCTTGAGCAACCAGGGGACTGCAAACAGGGGAATTTGAGAAGGAGTTTGGTGAAGCGGAGCTGCACTGCTTGTGCCAGCGCCCCTTCTGTTTCCTTTGCTTCGGTTTGTAGCCAGACAGACTGTCTGACCATGGATGTCTCCACCCAGGTCCTGGTATGGACTTGCAGGGTCTGTGGCCTTCATTTTCGTGCCACTGATGATCAGGCTAGGGAGATGGATCTATGTAATAGATGCCTTCTGGTGGCATCTCTCCAGAAACAGGTAGGAGAGTTACAGGAGGAGGTGTCACGACTCAGGGGTATCTATGCCCTGGAAAAGTTCCTTGACAGTGTCCACGATGAGACTTGCAAGGAGGAGGTCCCTATCCTGGTGCCAAGGGCTACTGCCACAGCAAATAAAATGGATGGAATGCCTATGGCAGAGGAAGGACACTGGCAGCTGGTCACCTCTGGCAGTAGACAGTGCTCCACGCCTGCTCACATCCCACCATCCATTGTGGTGAGGAACCGTTATGTGGCACTAGAGACAATGCAGGAGGTAGAGGAGAGACCATGCACCCCAGAGGCTGGGGAGATCACAGCCATCTTTCCTAAGAGGAAACATAGGGTTGTGGTGATTGGGGACTCACTCCTGAGAGGAGCGGAGGCACCCATCTGTTGCCCTGACAAAGCCTCTAGAGAGGTATGCTGCCTGCCAGGTGCCTGTATCTGAGACGTTACGGAGGGATTGTCAAAAATCATCCACCCCTCAGACTACTACCCCATGCTTCTTATCCATGGAGGTACCAATGATACTGCGAGAGGTGATCCTCAGATCAAAGGTGACTTCAAGGCTCTGGGAGCTAAGGTGAAGGAGTTTGGAGCACAGGTGGTGTTCTCCTCGATTCCTCCAGGCAAGGCTAGAGGCCTGAGGAGAGACAGATGCATCCTAGAGGTGAATGCCTGGCTGTGAAGATGGTGTGATCAGGAGGGATTTGGCTTCCTTGACCATGGAGTACTGTTTCAGGAAGGAGGATTGATAGGCAGAGATGGCCTTCAGCTGCTTAGGAAGGGGAAGAGCATATTTGGGCACAGACTGGCTGACCTAGTGAGGAGGGCTTTAAACTAGGTTCAAAGGGGGAAGGAGACCAAAGCCCCCAGGTAAGTGAGAATATGGGAAATCTGGGGAAAGGGATGGAACTTGGGGGTTGCTGGGACTGTAACACCAGGAATAAAAGAGAAGGTAGTTGGAACATGGGGGGGGGGGGAATCAAATAAATGTCTTAAGGGCTCTACTGAAGCCCCAATACGTGAGGAGAGTGGGGGAGGAGAACTCCAAGAAAAAAATGCAAGGAGGTTTATGTAATAGAACTGGAAATCAACATGACAAAGTAGGGCAATTGGCCGGGTATCTTAGGCTCCTCGCATTAGTGTATAGGCACCTGGGAAATAAGCAAGAAGAATTGGTAATACTAGCACAGACAAGGAACTATGATATCATAGGAATAATGGAGACGTGGTGGGATAGTCTGCATGACTGGAGCTCTGCCATGGATGGGTATAAACTGTTCAGGAAAGACAGGCAGGGAAGAAGAGGGGGAGGAGTAGCACTGTATGTAAAAGAGCTCTATGACTGCTCAGAGCTCCATTATGGAAGTGGAAGTGTGCCAGCAGAAAGTCTGTGGGTTACATTGAGAGGGGAAAGCAACAAGGGGGATGTTGTGGTGGGTGTCTACTATAGACCACCAGACCAGAAGCAGGAGGTGGATGAGGTGTTCTATGGACAACTAGTGGAAGCTTCTAGATCACAGGCCCTGGTGCTCATGGGGGACTTCAATTACCCTGACATCTGCTGGGAGGCCGCTACAGCAGTGCATGGGCAATTCAGGAAGTTTTTAGAGTGTTAGGGACAACTTTCTGGTACAAATGCTGGAGGAACCAACTAGGGGCCTTGCACCTCTTGACCTGCTGCTCACAAACAGGGAAGAGTTGATCAAGGAGGTAGAGGTAAATGGCAAGCTAGGCAGTAGTGACCATGACATGGTTGAGTTCAGGATGCTGATTAAAGGAAGGAAGGAAGGAAAGAAGCAAAACTCAAACCCTGGACTTCAAAAAAGCAGATTTTGGCTCCCTCAGGGAACTGATGGGCAGGATCCCTTGGGAAGCTAATCTGAAAGGGAAAGGTGTCCAAGGGAGTTGGTTATATTTTAAAGAAATCCTGCTAAGGTCACAGGCAGTTGCCATTCCAATTAGGAGAAAGAACAAACGTGAGGCAGCCAGAATGGCTTAGCAGAGAACTCTGCTCTGAGCTGATACATAAAAAGGAAGCTTACAGGAAGTGGATGCTTGGTCAGATGACCAAGGAGGCATATAAATATATTGCTAGGGACTGCAGGGATAAAATCAGAAAGGCCAAAGGACAAATGGAGTTGCGGCTAGTGAGGGATGTAAGGGATAACAAGAAGGGGTTCTACAAGTATGTTAATAACAAGAAGAGGATCAGGGATGGTGTAGGCCCCTTGCTGAATGGGACAGGCATCCTCATAACAGAGGATGAGGGAAAAGCTAAACTGCTCAATGCATTTTTTGCTTCAGTTTTCACAGGCAGGGTCAGCCCCCAGCCCACTACCATGGGTGTGGCAGATTGGAGAGAAGAAGAGAGGCCCTTGGTGATGGAAGGTCAGGTTAGGGACTGCTTAAAGCAGCTGGATGTGCACAAGTCCATGGGGCTGGACGAACTGCATCCAAGGGTGCTGAGGGAATTGGCCGATGAGATAGCAGCACCGCTGGCCATTATCTTTCAAAACTCATGGAGAACAGGGGACGTGCCAGAGGATTGGAAAAAAGCAAATATAGTACCTATTTTCAAGAAAGGGAAAAAGGAGGATCTGGGGAATTACGGACCCGTCAGCCTCACCTGAATCCCTGGAAAAATTATGGAGCAGGTTCTCAAAGAATCCATCCTCAAACACTTACAGGAAAATAATGTGATCAGGAACAGTCAGCATGGATTTACCAAGGGTAAATCATGCCTGACCAATCTCATTTCCTTCTATGATCAGATGACTGGTTTTCTGGATGCAGGAAGATCTGTTGAGGTGATGTACCTTGATTTTAGCAAGGCTTTTTGATACAGTTTCCCACAGCATTCTCATTGGCAAATTAAGGAAGAATGGGTTGGATAGGTGGACTATAGGGTGGATAGAAAACTGGCTAGATCAACGGTTTCAGCGTGTAGGAATCAATGGTTCCATGTTTAGCTGGCAACCAGTCACGAGTGGTGTGCCCCAGGGGTCGGTCCTGGGGCCGGTTCTGTTCAACATTTTCATCAACGATCTGGATGATGGAATAGACCGCACTCTCAGTAAGTTTGCGGGTGACACGAAGCTGGGGGGAACAGTAGACACATTGGAGGGCAAGGACAGGATTCAGGGAGACCTAGATAAATTGGAACAGTGGGCCAATAGAAATCTTATGAGGTTCAATAAGGACAAGTGTAAAATCCTGCACTTGGGATGGAAAAACCCCATGCACTGCTACAGGCTTGGGAACATTCAGCTAAGTAGCAGCACTATAGAAAAGGACCTGGGGGTCATGGTGGATGGGAAGCTGGATATGAGTCAGCAGTGTGCTCTTGCGGCCAAAAAGGCCAATGGCATACTGGGCTGCATCAAAAGAAGTATTACCAGCAGATCAAGGGATGTGATCATTCCCCTCTATTCTGCACTGGTGAGGCCCCACATCTAGAATACTGTGTTCAGTTTTGGGGTCCCCACTACAAAAAGGACAGAGACATGCTAGAGAGAGTCCAGTGGAGGGCAACCAAAATGATTAAAGGGCTGGAGCACAAGCCCTATGAGGAAAGACTGAAAGCATTAGGCTTATTTAGTCTGCAGAAGAGAAGACTGAGGGGGGATTTGATAGCAACCTTCAACTACTTGAAGGTATGCTCCAAGGAAGACAGAGCTCGACTATTCTTGGTAGTAATGGAGGACAGAACAAGGAGCAATGGTCTCAAGTTACAGTTAGGTAGGTCGAGGCTGGATATTAGAAAAAACTTTTTTACTAGGTGAGTGGTGAAGCACTGGAATGAGCTGCCAAGGGAGGTGGTGGAGTCTCCATCTTTGGAGGTGTTTAAGGCCTGGCTGGACAAAACCATGACTGGGATGGTTTAGTGGGAGTGGCCCTGCCTCTGGCAGGGGGTTGGACTAGATGACCTCATGAGGTCCCTTCCAACCTTATGATTCTATGAAATGGGGCAGGGGTGTATGTGTGTGCGCAAATTATATTATTTGTTAAAAAGGGGCCCCCAGCCTGAAAAGCATTGGGAACCACTGGACTAATGACCTCATGAGGTCCCTTCCAACCCTATAATTCTATGAAAGACTAACAAATTTATTTATCACATGGACTTTCATGGGAGAAAATCCCAAAAGCTCATGCAATAGTCAGCCTTTAAAAGTGCCACAGAACTCATTTGTTTTGAAGAATTACACTAACACACTGGCTACCCCTTTCGAAATTGTATGTGGAGCATGTGGCACAGCAAAGTGCCTTAGGCTAACTCCTCCCCCAAAGATATAGGAAGCTGCAGGAAGAACACAGCTGGAGACAATGCCAGTGGCCTGCCAAAGCCTGATCCTGCTGTGGTGATCATCCAGCACTTTGGCTCTAGGGTTTGCAAAGCAAGTGCTGTGCTGATTTTGAGAAGGCCCCCAGCCCAGTCTCCAGCAAACTCACATGGAGAAATATGATAGCCCTTCTCAGTGTGGCATCTGAGACTCTCACTCAGTAACAGGTTTTAGCCTCAACCCATTTTACAGGGGAAAACAATCACAATATAAATTAAGGGACTTGTCTGCAGCCAGGGATCCACTAGACGGGCCAGAAATTGACCCCAGATCTGAAGACCAGCGTTCTCCTTAAGACCCCATCTCACCTCCCTTTATGCCAGGCCTCAGAAGCGTTGGGGGGATAACACCACAAACCCTGATGTTTCAACTGTCATTTGCATCTTCTTGAACTGAGAAGGAACAGCCTTGCTTTCCCATCATCAGCACTGCCCTCTCTACAACTCTTATTACCTTCTCCATGGAAATGGCATGGATTGAAGTCATCTCACACTAACCACAGGGCAATGTACCAGCAGCAGCACATTGGCCTTAAACTGCCATTCCCCTCCACTTACAGATGAGTGCGCACACTATTGCCAAGTTTAAATGTTCCAAAATCATGGGATTAAAAGGGAAAAAAAAATCCATGATTTTTAAGCCAACTAAATCTTTGGGTTGTTTTATTTGCTTTTCAGGTGGATCTGTCTCATCTTTCAAGGTTGTTTCTGCAAGAATGAGGGCTAGAAATTTACTCTAAGAAAATAAAAGCTGAGATTTCTCACCCGAGCGCTGGGCTCCAGGAGCTGGGACTTCAATCTTCACATACACACTTGTTAAAAATTGAAAGAGCTGGTAACACTGCTTACAGAAGAGCTGAGCAACAGTGTAGTTTCACTATGTGGGCCTAGAACCCAACACAACTTGGGCAAGATTACTTAGCCAATAAACCAAAGCTGCAGCTAGAGCACCCATTTCCAAACAACCTCTGTCCCAGGGGCAAGGATGTCACAGTTGGCACTGAAGGGCTTTGCCTTTCGCAACAGCAGAGTTTGGATATTCCCTCAGGGAGGAAGAGGCTGTGACTGAAAATATCAACTTCTTTTATACAACACACCTCTCTGAGGCCCTGTCTGTCTGCACAACAACTGCTGAGCAGAAGTCGAGCCAACTGGGACGCAGAACACCCTGGCCAGTGACAAGTACTGCGTAGTAGTTGGCATCCACACTGCAGCTTTGGCTGACGTCACAGCCTCCACCCTGCTTAACCAGGTATTGGTGTATTGGGGGCCAGCCCACCAAACAGACTGCAAGCTGGTTGCATGGTCCTGGTTCAGGGGTCCTGTCTACACTACAAAAAAAGCATGCTACCCCAGTCAGGACAGCTTAGTAACCACTAAGGTCACTGACAGGAGGGACACATACAGTAATCACGGTTATTAACCCTGTGGTAGTTGGAGGTGGGGGGCACATCACAAATCAATGTCAGAGCCCTCCCAGAGTTGTGATGTGAGTGGGGGAGGCAGTGAAAGCCTTAGCAGCCCTTCCTAGCCGGCCACCTAAGACATCTGACAGCCATAGGACACCCCTTCCCCCAAACGAATACCCAGAGAAGTGTCAGACGTGGAGACTGTCAGCTCTCAAAGAAGGGATCATCTTGTGGTCTGTTTGCACACTGCCTGGCATAGCGTGTCCTGGCCTAGCACTGAGTTATAATACAAATAATTATCTATGGCTAACAAGATTATCTGGTTAGAACAGTTACTGCTAACCAATGATTCCTAGAAGAGAGACTGGCTCAAGCCATGCAGCATGAGGTTAATCTCCACCAGGGGTTAGGATAAGACTGATTCCAGATGTGCAGCTTCTTGTATCTTCCTCTCCAGCATCTGGCTACTGGCAGAGACAGGATGATGAATCTCAGCTCTGATCCACTCTATACTACTAAGAGGAATGGAAACTCACTGCAGAATAGCGACTGCATCTGCAGAGCTAGCAAAAAAATCATTTGTGCGACATTCTGAAAACATCACCAGGAACAAGGAAACCTGTCTCAATCACCTGTTCCACTCACCCAAAGCATGAGCTCCAGGAACAATGGGGAGTCATCAGCTGGAGAAATCTTGAGACAGTTCCAAAGCAAGGTTTAGTTTTAAAGCAGAGCCCAGGGGGGAGTCGGGGGGGGGGGGGGGGGGGAGAAAGGAAACCCCCCAACCCTTTTTTTTTTTTTTTTTAAAAAAAAAAAAAAAAAAAATCTAGCAGCGAAACCAGTAACAATTTGAAAACAGAGAGACTGTGACACAGAAAGACACACAGAGAGAGTGGGACTTTGTGGGATTCTGCTTCATCATTCACTCAAGTTCCTTGTAGCGGGCAAACATGACTCTCCGGACAGCATCCCGGTACGTTTCATTGGACTGCCTTTTGCTGGGCTTCCCTTGGCTTCCTAAGCCAGCTCCCCGCTTCTGACTTTGTGCCTGAAAACAACAGAGATGGCTTGTTTCAGTGATTCTTCATGCTCTCTGCATTGGCTTTGGCTTTATTTGACAGCTCAGAAAACAGACCTAGAGGAGGGGTCACATGACACATTTACTTGCCCAGAGGATACAGACTTAGAAGTTGCTGATGCCACTGTGGATGAAGAAAGCCAGGCAGCAAATGAGCTAAGAAAAAAGCTTCCAAGCCAGTCAGTGGGGAGGGACCAATCTGGGAAGCAGCAACCGGAAGAGCACCAGAAAGCAGTGAGCAGATAGACACAGCAGCTATATTTACTATTGCCAGTAATGGAGACAGTCTGAGCCAAAATGATTTGAGGATTAAACTGAGCAAAGGAAAACAGGCTGAGTATCAAGATCTCACAGGGAACAATCTTTCCCATAAGCCTGTGTTTGAGCCCCACTCAGCTGCTCTCTCATCACATGGGGTCCCCGCAGACTATTCTAGCTTGCACTGAATCCCAACCTCTGGAACAATTCAGCCTACCTGCCTAGAGCCACCCAACTAGACCAACGTAGATGGAGGGAACTATGTTTATTTTTAAATATTAGTTATTTGGGTGCCAAGGAACTGATCCATTCAACCAAAGGATCAAAGCATTCAGAGGCTGAATGAAACCTCAGGCCCTGTATTAACATGAAACTGGGGGGGGGGGGATTTGTCACCTTTGAAGCTTCACTGTTGTGCTTTGACAAGACTGGCGTGAGTGACAGATCTCAAGACAGCAAGTTTCTGTCATCCAGCTGAGGCATTTTGGTCACAAGTCAGCCTAACCAGAGCTGGCCTTGCTATAAGGCCCTTCTTATCAGCTGCAGGGGATTCACAGCTATGGCTCAGTGGGCTGGGGACATCTTCAGCTCTGTCTGAGCTGGAAAGGGAACTGTGTGTTGGCTGCCTGGACGACAAGCATTCAAGCATGCACATGTTCTGTTCTAAGCCCTGGCTCTCTGCTTTGAATTATACATTGGAAAGAAATGTGCCAGACTCAGTCTGTGTCATGTTGGTGAGTTACAACCTCCATTCAGGGAACAGAAACACCACCTTGTGCCAAATCTGTTACCAGTACAGCACACAGTCTCCTCAAACTTTTTTTCCCTCAGGACCCAGTTGAAAAAAAATCATTTATGCCTGCGACCCAAAAAGGGATAGTTACTTACCTGTAACTGTTGTTCTTCGAGATGCGCTGCTCACTTCCATTCCCCTCTGGGTCTGTATGCGCCAGCATACTCAGCCACCGGAAACTCTTTTCCTAGCCCGCCCTGCCGGACCAGCGGTGGAGCCCCCTGGAGTGGCGCGCATGCCGCCCCTGTTAAATACCTCCACTGGTGTGGCAGGTGCCAGTCCCTTCTTTCCGCAACTCCGAAAGCGGGGACGGTGGGCGGGTGTGGAATGGAAGTGAGCAGCGCATCTCGAAGAACAACAGTTACAGGTAAGTAACTATCCCTTCTTCTTCGAGCAGCTGCTCACATACATTCCCCTCTGGGTCGACTACAAGCCTTGACCTGGATGGTGGGCGGAGTTAGGTGAGAGGCTGGACTGAAGAACAGCCTTGCCGAAGGCTGCATCGCCTCTAGCCTGTTGTACTATAGCATAATGGGAAGTAAAAGTATGCGCCGATGCCCATGTCGCCGCTCTACAGATATCCCGGACAGGCACCCCTGCGAGGAAGGCCATTGATGAGGCCTGAGCCCTTGTCGAATGGGCCTGCACCCCCCCCGGACAATGGCACATGTGCCAGTCGATAACACGACTTTATACAGGACTTTATCCATGACGCTATTGTCTGCGAGGACACCGGGTTCCCTTTCATCCGGTCTGCGACTGCAACAAAAGCTGGGTCGATTTCCTGAAGGGCTTTGTCCTCTGAATGTAGAAGGCCAATGCTCTTCTCACATCCAGCGTGTGTAACCGCCTCTGTTCGCTCGACGAGTGTGGCTTTGGGCAAAAGGTCGGGAGGAATATGTCCTGATTAAGGTGAAAGTCTGAAACCACCTTTGGGAGGAAGGCCGGATGGGGTTGGAGCCGTACCTTGTCCTTAAAGAAGACCGTGTAAGGGGGTTCCGAGGAGAGTGCCCTCAGTTCGGAGACCCGCCACGCAGAAGTCACTGCCACCAGAAATGCTACCGTGTGAGATAGAGCTAGTAGAGCACAGGTGGCCAATGGTTCGAACGGTGGCCCTGTCAGCCTTTGGAGGACCAAATTCAGGTCCCATTGTGGCGGGGGTGGCCTTGTTGAAGGGAAGGCCCTCTCTAACCCTTTCAGGAACCTTGTTACCAGCGGGTGGGAGAAGACTGACTGCCCCGCCACCCGCACATGGGCTGCCGAAATGGCTGCGAGGTGGACCTTTAATGATCCCTGCCTCAGGCCAGAATGTTTTAGCTCTAACAAGTAGTCCAGAATGTCCGGAATGGGCGCCACCCGAGGATCCAGTTTCCTGCCCTGGGCCCACCTATGGAAGCGAAGCCACTTGGCATTGTACACTGCACGGGTCGAGGCTTTCCTGCTGGCCACCAGGATACGCCTCACCTGAGCTGAGCATTTCAGTTCCCCTGTAGACAGCCAGAGAGTCTCCACGCTGTCAGGTGGAGTGACCTCAGGTTCGGGTGGAGTAGCTGACCGTGGTCCTGCGTTAGCAGATCGGGACGTAGTGGGAGTTCCCGGGGTGGGGCTACCGAGAACTCTCTCAGTAGGTGGAACCAGTGCTGCCTTGGCCAGGCTGGGGCGATTAGAATCACCTGGGCCCTGTCCCTCTTTATCTTTAGTAATACCCTGTGTAGCAGTGGGAAGGGAGGGAAGGTGTACATCAACGGCCCCTCCCATAGCAATAGAAAGGCATCCGGAAGGGAGCCTAGTTCTGGACCCCGCAGGGAGCAGAACTGGTCGCACTTGCAATTCTCCTGGGTGGCAAACAGGTCGACTAGGGGACATCCCCGCCACTGTTCCCTCTAAGCTGTGCGCGTGTGCACGCACACGCAGATCATGAAACCTGTGCACACAAAAAAATAAAGTGCGAACAAAAAAAATTCAATAGTGCTAATATTGGTGCTCACAAAGAAACGTTTTTGTGCACACAAAGAAATTGTTTGCGCACACAGGCTACAAGTAATTAGAGGGAACATTGATCCCCACCTGCGGAAAATTAGGCCCAGGACTCCTGGGTGTAGCGACCACTCATACTGGGAGTTGAACTGCCTGCTGAGGCGGTCCGCCCTGTCGTTCCTCACTCCCGGTAGGTGAGAAACGATAATGTGAAAATCATATAGCACCGCTACTTCCCACAGCCGGGTCGCCTCTTGGCAGAGTGCCAATGAGCGCGCGCCCCCCCGATGGTTCACATAGTGCATCGCTGCGGAGTTGTCTGTCAAGACTTGGACTGCCCGACCTCTCAACTGACCCCGAAATACCGTGCATGCGAGCCTTATGGCCCTCAGCTCTCTGACATTGATGTGGAGCAGTCTCTCCCCCTCTGACCATTTCCCTTGCGTACTGACGCTGGTACTGAGATGCACGCCCCAACCGAGATCTGAAGCGTCCGTAATTAGGGTCACGGAGGGAGCCGTCACCCCGAAAGGGACTCCCCCCAGCATATGCCCCGGATTCCGCCACCAGTCCAGCTGCGAGAGGACTTTGTGATGTACCGTTACCGCCCTGCGCAAATGATGCTTGCCCGGGCGGAACACCGACCGAAGCCATGTCTGGAATGGCCGCATCCTGAGGTGGGCCAGGGGAACTACACTGGTGGAGGCTGCCATGTGGCCCAGGAGCCCTAGACGGCGCCTGACTGTGGTAGTTGGGTTTCGCTTCAGTTCGCCTATTATGTCCGACATAGCCTTGAACCTGACTCGTGGAAGGAAGGCCCTGGCTCGGGACGAGTCCAACACCGTGCCTATGAACTCTATCCTCTGGACCGGGCGAACCTGTGACTTCTGTCCATTGATAAGAAGGCCCAGGTGGTTGCACAATGCTTGAACCTTCTGGATGCTGGCTCGAGCTCGTTCTTTCGATTGGTCGCGGATCAGCCAGTCGTCGAGATAAGGGAAGATGATGATGCCTTCCCTCCGCAGGTGAGCCATAACGACCGTCATACATTTTGTAAACACCCTTGGTGCCAAGGAGAGGCCGAAGGGCAGAGCTGTAAACTGCAAATGTCTGCTTCCCCGCACGAAGCACAGAAATTTCCTGTCCTGGGGCTTGATTGCCACGTGAAAGTACGCGTCCTGCAAATCGAGGGAAGCAAACCAATCACCAGGATCCAGGGACGGGATGATTTGTTTGAGGGTCACCATCCTGAACTTTAATTTTCTTAAGAACCTGTTCAGACCTCGAAGATCGAGAATGGGCCTTAACCCGCCGTTGGACTTGAATATGAGGAAATAGCGAGAGTAAAACCTTTTCCCTTCCTGCCCTCTCGGCACCTCCTCCATTGCCCCTAGTGCGAGGAGCCTGTCCACCTCCCGATCCAGGTGTTGTTTGTGAGTGGTGTCCCTGAAGAGGGACTGGGAAGGGGAAGGAAGGGTGATGGGGGGGCCTGGCACGGAACTGTAGCGAGTAACCATCCCGCACGGTCTTTAAGACCCAACGGTCTGTCGTGATAGAGGCCCATTGGGGGTAAAAGGGGGACAGTCTGTTGAGGAACATAAGATCCTGGGGGCACGACGTTGGTTCGCTGCCCTCGAACATCCCGTCAAAAGCGTCGCATGCGGTTGGTGGAGCGGCGACAGCTGGGTCGGGAGGACCGGCCTGGGGGGGGAAAAAGGCCTACTGCAGGAGGATCCACCTTTGTCTCTGTCTCTCTGCCTTGGTCTACCAGTAAAGGACTGACCAGGTTGGGAAGGGCCCTGTACGAACTGTTGCCTAAACTGGCGCTGGGACGACTGCGAGGAGACTAGGCCCAAGGACCGAAGTGTTGTCGTTGAGTCCTTTAGCCCATGGAGCTTCACATCTGTCAGGTCAGAGAATAGCGCTGGGCCATCGAAGGGTAAGTCTTGGATTGATTGTTGGACCAGAGGGGGCAGGCCTGACGCTTGCAGCCACGTCATTCTTCATAACGTTACTGCAGAGGCTATTGTTCTGCCCACCGAATCAGCAGCATCCCAGGACGCTTGCAGCACCGCTCTAGCTACTGCTTGGCCTTCCTCCAGGATGGTATCGAAGTCTAGGCGGCGGTCCGGAGGAAGGAGTTGGGCAAACTGTCTGAGGGAGTCCCAAAGGTTATAATTGTACCTGCCCAAGAGGGCCTAGTGATTGGCAATCCGAAGCTGCAGTGTGGCTCTTGAATAAATCTTTTTCCCCGAAGGTGTCTAACGTCTTTGCCTCCTTACCCTGCGGGGTGGCCACTGGTTGGCCCTGCCGCTCCCGCTGATTTGCAGCATCCACCACCAGAGACGAAGGGGTGGGATGCGTATACGAGTACCGGCATGAGGCAGCTGGTACGTAGTACTTCTTTTCAGCGCCTTTTGAAGTAGGGGCTGCCGATGATGGCGTCTGCCAAATTGAACGAACGATACCTCATGGACAGGGAGGGCTAATCTGGTGGATGTGGTAGTAGACAAGACATTAAAGAGCGAGTCAGAGGATGCTTTCACTTCTTCCACCTCCAACCCCAGGTTCGACGCCATTCTGCGGAGTAAGTCCTGGTATGCTTTGAGGTCGTCTGGTTGCAAGGGGGAGGCCTCGTGTGACGCCCCCTCAGAGAAGACCGAGGGAGAACGGTCCATCGTGGCTGGTGAGGAGCGATGAACTGAACGTCCCGCCGCGTCCGCCGACACTTATCCCTGAACCCTGTTGTCCTGAGGTCTGGGCTCATAATGGGGCTGGGCTTCTTGTGGTACCACCCAGGGTGCCCAGAAAGGCCAGTCAGATGGCCAGCCCTGAGGGGGTATCTCCCCCACTGCTGACTGAAACAGGGCGGAGACCGGATCGGTCCGGGGGGGGGCCTGTCCCCCACGTCCACTCCTGGGAGCGGAGAGAGATCTTGATCCCCAGGAGGAAGGGGAGGAGGAGTTAGAAAGATCTCTCCCCTTTCGTCGGGGTCTTTTGTTGCAGCCCCGGTCACGCTGGGGGGAAGCTTCCCTCGAGCTCCGGTGCGGCGGCCCCGAGGAGGTGGAGCTAGATGGGGACCAGGCCCGGTTCTGAGGGGCTCTCCCACGCCTCCGGTGCCGCTCCCGCGGGTGTTTGACAGCCTGCGAATAACTTGAGTCCCTGGAAGAGGACCCTGGAGGAGGAGGAGGAAGCTGGGACGCCGTGGGCGGCGCTTCCCTGAGCTGCCACAGGGGATCATGGGGTGTTCCTGACCCCAACTCTGGAGCCGATATTTGAAGTGGTGCCGCCGCCGCCCGCCACGTGGGCGAGCCTAAGGAGCCCTGAGACATCTGGTGCGGAGGGATCCTGGCAGCCCGCGGTGGAGATGGTAAGGCCGACAGTGCCTTTGCCGCCTCATACGCCTCCGGCGTTGTGGGGGCCGGCAGGGAAGCAGACGCTGATCTGCCCAGGGTCGAGGGAGAGCCTCTGCCATCGCGGCTAGAGCGCTCCCGACCCACACGGGCTTCCTTCGGCACCGCCGGTGCAGTGTGTGTCTCCTGTGATGCACCCCCCGGTGCCAAGGGTCCCCCTGACGTTGGAGCCATCACCGCAGCCGCGGTGCTCTGAAGAGGGGGAGGCTCGAGAACTGGGGTCAAAGTCGCCTCCATCAGCAGGGCTTTCAATCTTATATCTCTGTCCTTCCTAGTGCGGGGTTTGAAAGCCTTGCAGATCTTACAGCGCTGAGGGCAATGTGATTCCCCCAAGCACCTCAGACAGCGATCGTGAGGATCGCTGACCGAAAACGCCTTGCTGCAAGTGGCGCAAGGCTTAAAACCCGGGGATCCGGGCATAGCCCGGGGGGCGGGAGTCCCCGAAGCCTTGAACGGAGAAGGTCAAGTTTCCAATGGCCGATCACCTATGGCGGAAAGGAGGAAACTGGCGCCTGCCGGACCAGCAGAGGTATTTAACAGGGGTGGCATGCGCACCACTCCAGGGGGCTCCACTGCTGGTCCGGCAGGGCAGGCTAGGAAAAGAGTTTCTGGTGGCTGAGCATGCTGGCGCATACAAACCCAGAGGGGAACGTATGTGAGCAGCTGCTCGAAGAAGAATTACATGTTTGAGCAATGCACTCAAGTCTTTTGACCATGGCAGCAGCAGGTGTTGTGACCCCATGCCTGAGGGTCTGTGACCCACTATTGGGTCCTGACCCTAAGTTTGAAAAACACTGTCCAAAGGCAAGCCATTTCAAAGCAATCCTGGCATTACCACACTTTGAAACTGCCTGAACTGCAAGGGGTGAAATGCAGTGACTACACTGTTCACTGGACATAGTCCCTCCACTGTGGTAGTCAGGACACGTTGATGGCTGAACGCTTGTGTGTCAGTGTGAAATTTTAGGGCCTGTGCCATACAGGTCAGACCAAAGGATCCAACGGTCTCTTCTGGCCATGAAATTTACAAATCTATGAATAGGAGCCATTTCCTTCTCCCAGAAGCTGGGCACAGTTTGGATCTCACAGATGGATTCACTCCCCTCCCCCCTTCTTTCACATGGGCATGGGAAATGCCGCCTACTTCAGGATTGCAGCAATTTCATCTTGAAGGGAAAGGATGTTGATTCACCTCTACTGGTGATGCCATGCTCTGCTGCTGGCGTCCCAGTCCTGGACCTTCCTTCCAGCCCGTAGCCTGCAACTTGTGGCTTCCTTTGTTATTACTGTCAGGTCTTGCTTTACTCACAGGTTTATGGTCGCTGCAAAAGAACCAACTCTAAGTATCCATATATATCACTTTATTCCATTTCCAGCATGGTACAGGAGATTTTCAACTCACAATGGGTTGCATCCTGGATAACTTAGAAGGCATTTTGCAAAGATGTTCTCATATTGCATGCAGTAAGAAGGCCTGAAAAGTTTCATGCACCCATATGTACAGGGGTTGTTTTTTATATGTAAACTTTGGCAACACCAGGAATGGGAAATCTGGTCCCTCCTGTTTTGCTGGCTCTTTCCTGCCGAACACTCTGAGATGGGAGGTTTAGGACTCACTCACAAAGATCTTAGCTGAAAGGGTAAAGATGCCTAATTTTTAACAAGAAGTGCTCTTCTTTCAACTGTTCTTAGGAGATGTGTGACCTGACTATTAGAAAAACCAAACAGCTTTCAAAAGTCAGAACTATGGTCACTTCTGTCAAGCTCCACTTTCTAGGCTACCTTGCAAACAGTCATCTGTAGCATCTCACAGAAAATACAGAGACCTGACTTTCTGATCCAAAAAACACTGGGAAAAACCTCCTTCCAAACCTTCATGTATCAAAAAGAAACAAGGGACGCAAATCCATTTCTGCTCTCTGCGGGTCATTTTTAAGCCAACCTAGCAAACCTAAGGCCTTTATCTTGCTTCGGTACCTACAGACACACAGGCACTGCATCCCCCATAGCACAGACAGGCCAAGCCAGTGCTGTTCTTCCAGCCACTACAGCTGAGATAGGGAACTGCCAAGTGCATCAGACTGTTAGAGTGGATGAAAAAACATGCCTACTGCTGCTCCTTCTCCTGCAGTCTGTCCTCCTCCCTTTTCTCTGTTGTTCCAAACAACAGACAGGGGGAAAGGGGGAGGTCAAGTCAGTTGGAAAGTTAGAAATGAAACAACCCACAAGGAGCCGGGGCAGTGTCTCACCCACCCCAGATACCTGGCTTTCAACTTCCTTAAAACTCTGTAGCCAGGCTCCTTCGGCCTCAGCTTTCACTCCCTCCCAGCCACATCCTCCTCATTTCAAAGGGCCCCAATGTACATATACCACTGAGGCCACTAAAAAGCCAGAGAATGAATTAGACACTAATGCTTGATGTTGCTTCACATGCAGAGACTGCAACCCTTCACCTCCTTCTCAGTCTGCCCTGCCAGCCTTGTCACCTCTGGCTATGCAGAGCCGCTGATGGCGACCACTACTCAGAGGAGCCCTGGCTTCCCTGAAGAAGGCAGAAGAACAGCTGTTACCTCTCAGAGTCCCAGGTCTCCTTCAGTCGTTTTCTCTCTGGTGAGTCCAGGCGCTGAAATCTCTCTCTCCGGTCAGTTCCCTTGTCTTTAATCTTCCCCTTTACAGCAGACAGAAGAGAATTAGCAGAGGAGCTTGGAGTGAATCACCATACTGCACCAATGTTCCCTGTAAGCTGCGCCAGTGAGCGGTGGCGCAGCTGCCTCCGCTCACTGGCGCAGCAAGCACTGACCCCAGCGCAGAGCTGGGGTCGGGGCTGGCGGGGAGCAGAGGAGCCAGGGCCGGGGCTGGCAGGGAGCAGCAGGCAGCAGAAGCCGGGAGGAGAGGAGCCGGGGTCGGGGCTGGCAGGGAGCAGAAGCCGGGAGCGGCGGGGAGCAGCGGGCAGCAGAAGCCGGGAGGAGAGGAGCCGAGGTTGGGGCTGGTGGGGAGCAGAAGCCGGGAGCGGAGGCGCTGGCAGGGAGCAGAAGAAGCGGGGAGCAGTGGGGGTTGGGGCTGGCAGAGGAGTCGGAGTTGGCGGGGAGCAGCGGTCAGCAGAAGCCGGGAGCAGAAGCTGGGACCGGAGAAGCTGGGGTTGGGGCTGGCAGGGGAGCAGAGGAGCCAGGGCTGGGGCTGGCGGGGAGCAGAAGCGGGGAGCGGAGGCGCTGGGTTGGGGGCTGGCGAGGAGCAGAAGAAGCGGGAAGCAACGGGGTCAGGGCTGGGTTGGGGGCTCCCGGGCTGGGAGCAGATTAGAAGCCCAGCATAAGCTCATGGCACGCGCGGGGGGAGGGGGGTTGATGTGTAAGGAAACGTCTTGTTTCCCTTTCAGGTCGTTGCTGCCCCATAGGTCAGTGGTTCCCAACATTTTCTCTGCCATGGCACTCCTTGCTACCTTTAATTCATTTGAGGCACACTGCCATGTAGGTTCCGAATGTAGCCATATATTTTCATGAGCCAATGAGCCAATCCAGAGCGCTCTGAGTAGTTTTTCAAAAAAATTTGTGACACACCTGTGTGCTGTGACACAGTGGTTGGGAAACAGTGGGCTAGGTACACACAACACACACATTCCACCCAAGATGCAGAATAAACACAGAGAACTGTATAGAACCTTATGTTACTTTATTAACACCCAGCATTTCTACAGCACTTTCCATCCCAGGATCTCTCAATGGCTCACTATACTAGTCAATTTTAAAAGGGATAGCCGTGTTAGTCTAGTCCAGTGAAAAAACAACAAGGAGTTGTGTGGCACTTTAAGACTAACAGATTTATTATTTGCATGAGCTTTCGTGGGAGAAGATCCCACTTCCTCAGATGCTTTGAAGATGGGTGAACTTACAGAAAGGAATGAAACTAAATGCAAGGGGGTGTAAAACATAGGATCAGGTCATACACCCCCTTGCATTTAGTTTCATTCCTTTCTGTAAGTTCACCCATCTTCAAAGCATCTGAGGAAGTGGGATCTTCTCCCACGAAAGCTCATGCAAATAATAAATCTGTTAGTCTTAAAGTGCCACACAACTCCTTGTTGTTTTTTCACTATACTAGGTATTCACACATGCTTGGCTCTGTGGTATCCAAGAGGCACACCCCACCTGTGCTCACATTCAAGTGAATGGCCCTGACAATACATTATAGGCAAACTACATGTGTCCTCCCATTTTGATATCTTTACCAAGTGCCATAAACAATGGCTTTAGAAGGAGGTGTCCCCTCCATGTATTTTTAGCACAGCTCTGTTTTCAGTTGCAAGCTGGTAAAGGAAAGTTCAAAGCTTGCAGACAAGAACACCACAAAACTGGTAGATGGGGATTGTAGCAGAGAAAGAAGGCAGCTGATCTAAGTTTTTCAGTAAAGTGGAAAAACTGTCATTGACCTTAATTAACATTAGCTCAAGTAATATATAGGCCTGAATCAGGGTGACTTCTTTTAGCTCTATGAGTGAGATCTAGTCAGAATTGGCACATTCATTAGGAATCTCTAAAAAATAATAGAATTGTATTGGCTATCTGTGATCATCAGCTCTTATCAGTGTAATTGCTTACAAATTTTCTTTATGTATTTTCACATCTTCTAAAGGTGAGCTGAAATTACAGACAACCAAAATGTTTGTTGTTCTGGAAAAGGTAATGGCTGGTACACTGAACACATTCTTAGATGTTTGTCACCTATACACTGACAGAAGATAAGTTCCCATTTCTGGCCCAGTTGGTTGATATATGTGGTACGTTTCAAGCATCTAGTGCAGATGCTGAATGAGGCTTCAGTCTAATGAATAATATTAAGACAGAGCCTCGTAACAGGTTGGATGTTTCTCATCTAGACATGCTAATGCGCATCAAGTCATATCTAAGTGCTGGATTCAAGGCTGACCTAGACTCTGTATATGCATTCTGGAAATGTGACAAAGACAGGCGTCAAAAACTGAGGTGTAGAGGAGGCTTGATAGGCAGCATCATTGCTTCATATTTGTTTAATAAAAATGTTAAACTAAAATACTGTGGTTTTATTAATTTACTAAAGTTTGAACAAAAAGACATCTATACAATGTTCCCTCTCTAAGCTGGTGATGCAACTGAGCAAGTTATGGATGCACTTGGGGAGCTGATGGGCAGTGGCTCAGGGGCCTGGTCTGGGCCCAGGAACTTGCTCAGCTGCATCCATAAGTTGCTCACCTGCATCACCGGCTTAGAGGGAACATTGTACTGCACAGACATCTGGGATGCTGCTTCACCACTTAGCCCCAGCCTCAGCCATCAAACTTCAGGCAGGAGGCCTAGCTGGAAATCTTGCCTGCCAGCCCTGAGGCATCACAACCCTTTGCCCTTCTGTGGGGTGCCCCTTCAGAGGAGCTCCAAGTATGGTATCACCACTTACTCATTTCCAGCTTCATTAGCAGTCTAGGCAACTGATGTGCTCCCCTCACCCAGCAGTCACCATGTTTTTAGAAAGATGGAAAAGAGTAATTTCCTTGCCTTCCTTCCCTTTGGACTGCAGCCTGGCCAGTGAACAAGGTGTTACATTTGGGTGAGTGAAAGGGACAGCAGAACTCAACTTTTCTCTGTAAGCCACTGCATTTTGTACTCAGTGAGGTCCCACAGATGCTCTTGTGGCAATGAGTTCCACAGTCTAGGTTCACCTCCTGTAGAACTTCAGATTCCCATGCTCACAAATTCCCCTCTGATTGGGGGGGTGGGGGAGGAGAAAGGCTGTCCAGTCATCAGGACCAATCCCAGGGAAGACTTTTGCATGCCAGGCTGCAGAGAGGGACAAAGAGGAATCTGGACCACACCCAACTGTGGGTTGAAGTGGTTCCCAGAACACATCACGTGACCCAACAAAGGAAACTGAAAGGACTGTTCCACTGAGATCCCCAGGAAGCAGCTGCCTGATGCACAGAAAAACACTGGCAGCTCCTCCTCAGTGCAACCCCAGGCAAGTACTTGGGCCCCTTGTGCTAAACCACTTGGCAATCTAGGCACCACTCTAGAGCTGTGCTCTGCTTAGTAGGGCCCGCCCTCTGCTGCAGAGACATACGGACAAAGACTGCTGTACGCTGCCTAAGACCAGAGCAGCATGGGGGATGGGCTGCATCCCTCAATAAGGAGGCCCAGGACTGGACAAGGAGGCAGCTGAGGTTAGGATTGAGCTGCGCTGGCAGAGCTCTGTACGTTCCTCCCTCTCCAGACTGTTGGGTAACAGAGCTCTTTGCTGTGTCTAACTTATCCGGCCTACCTTGCCACACCTCCCTGACTGCCACTGGCCCATGTTCAGCTCTCACAGCCGGCTCCTATGGCCCTCAAGCAGCCTGGCCATGCTGGGAGAGAATCAGGGCAGCTGCTGCACCTGGGTACAGATCACAGCTATTCCTAAAGGTCTGGAAGGTTTGGCCTCAGCTGCCACACCATCAGACTAAGCTGACTGTGACATGTGACAAGGCAGGTGGCGAGTCCCCAGACTGGCATATGAAGCTTGGCTGGACACACAGCTACATAATCACCTGGAAAGGAATGGAGTCCAAGCCTCTTGGATTAAACAGGTCTACAAGTTGGGCCCACTGTCAGTCATCTGCACTGGTAACATGTGTATTACTGAATGGACAGGCTGCGTCATCCACATCAAAGTTATGCTCAGTCTGGAGTGGGGTGCCAGCCTAGAGCTCTCTGCCTAGCCACCACCAGGGCCTAAGCCAGCTCCCAATTCTCCTCTGGTATCACCTCAGTTTCCTGTCCTACAAATGCAAGGTGAAGCTATGCCCTGCCAGTCTGTGCATCAGCATGAAGAGGGGGCACTGGAAGACAGTAAGCCTGCTGAGGTAGAGCAGAAGAGTCCCAAGTCACTTGATACTGGGATTTGGTCTCCTCAGTCCAGGGGCAAGTGTTTCTTATGCTACCATGGAAGCAGCCCCATTGCTAATTATGGAGAGCAATGTAACAGATGACAGAGCTAGAAGAGACAGGCTGGATCCAGCCCATCCTCCTTCCAGAGCAGGACAGACAGCCACTGACTGACTGATTCTCTGGCCCAGCAGCTGGAAAGCTGCTTTCTTGCCCTAGTGACTGGCTGACGACTGGCTGCTGGATGAACAAAAGACATGGTGCTGTAACACTTCATCATGCCCAAATCAGACTGGTGTTTAAGCTGTGGCTGATGCTGGATGGGGAAGGAAGGAGATGGACATCAACCACCCTTCCAGCATCGCTGACACCAAACTCCTACTGCTTCCCGTGCTCTGCAGGGTGGGTGTTGGCCCCTGCTTCAGACAAACTCTAGCTCTGGCTCACATAAATGCAGAGAGTCCGCAGGGCACAGATGAAGCGAGCATCACTTATATCCAGGTGGACTGATCAAAATCAAAGCAATTGAAATCCCTGCTTTTGAGTTTTGATGCAACCCATTCATTTTTAGCATGTCCTTCAATTATTGGCCTACAGACAGGCTGATGATCATTGGCTGGCAACCATTAAAACATGCTGCTTTGCAACAACATAAAGCTTTCCTATGAAAGGTGCTACTTCTTTCCCACCCAGGAAGATGTACTATATTTACAGGCATTTATTTAACCCACGTGACAGCTGCAATAATTTTGCATGCAAGTCAGGGTGCCTAACATCAGCTCAAACTGGAACCTCCTTTAGGCAAGGACAACCCCACACCAAGGCCATGCGTGCACATCTCCAAGTTGTACCATTGCAGCAGGGGTCTCAGCATAATATCCCACAGACTGCATGTCAGGTGCATACAACACGCATATAGTGTGGGTGAGTGAGCACTAGGGGTTGGGCTGTGGGCAAGTCCAGGATCCAGCTTCTTCAGCGTGACAGATGTACCATACCGATCTAACCCCCTTCCCATCCTCACCTCTCGCTCTCTCCTCTCCAGATATGCCAGTTCCTGCTCTGACCGTTTGATCTTCCTGTGGATCTCCAGGTTTTGCTGGAAAGAGGAAAGCAGAAGTCACTGTCAGTGGAGAAGGTAAACAGCCAGTCACCAACTGTGTCTGGATGATTTGATCTTTGATTTGGTGCATTAAAAAAAAGTTAACCTTTGACCTTCTGCATGAACTGTGTGCCTTAATTAAGCCATAACCTCCCATGCCACTCAGCATTGCTGCTTTCACAGCTCATTTAACACCCAAGCACTGACACCTGCCATCAGACCATTGGGAGCCTGTCTTTTTTCTCCCCTGCTGCAAGGCACAAAATGGCTGTCACTGCATCTTAGTCTTACACATTACAGGAAGCATGTGAATTTGGTCCAGAATGCAGGCAGCTACTGTCCACGCTTCTGTCTCTCCAACTCCACCTGCATCCCTCTCTTTGCTATTCCCCACAACCTGAACTGTGCCACTGTATTTAGAAAATGGCATTTAAGATGGGCAGTACATGCTGGTTTACACACAGTGCTCTCAGGGGTACACAGCAAAGAACCCAGATTGGTCAGCAGCTGGCTCCATTCCTCCGTCCCACCAGAGAACTAGCTGGTAGTACATCCTGGGATGAGTTTGAGCCATACTCCTCACTCTTATCCCCCTTCCCTCTGGCACCCCCCTGAGGCTAAGCCAGCAGCGGAGGTTAGTCCAGTGGTTCCCAACCTTTCTGGCTAAAGGACCACAAATATTTTTACTGCCCTGAAGTGTCATCAGTCTCTGCCAGCAGCCCTCTTTACCCCACTACAGCCAGAGGGAAGGATTCTCCCACCTCCTGGCTGCAGCAGGGAAACCACGTGCTCCACCTGGATTCCTTGGCAGTGGCTCACTTCTGCAGTCAGAGGATGGGAGATCAGGGGTCCCTCCTCCCTCTGGCTTCACCAGGGACTGCAGGGCCTATGGAGCAGGCAGAGTGCTTTGCTGTGCTCCCTGCTACAGCCAAAGGGAGGGGAGCACTTATCTCCCATCCCACTGGCTGGGACAAGAAGTCGGCACTGGCCACATACAGCTGGGGGATGGGGGCATGAGCTACTCTGAAAGATCTCAGAGACAATGAGCTGGGATCACTGATTCTGACAGTCACCCCCCTATAGCCCTGATGACATTCTTTCATTCTCATGTTCCAGGTGTAAAGGCACAGGGAACTACCCTGAACTGGTGGGTGGAAACACTTATCTCTCTCAGTACGGCCCCTGTCAGGGGGAGGCTGAATTCTGTTGTCCACAATACCACGTTAGCAAGTTACAAAGCATCAATATAAGCCATTCAGTGATGGAAGGGTCTGAAAGAAGGGCTTTGTAGGCTACTGAGACGTCCAATCAGCCCCAGCAATTATTCCCCCATCCCTTGCAAATCCCAGGCTAGGTTAATTCCAACCCCTGAACTCCCCAACACCTTGTGCAGGTTGGAGAGCTGCTGATGCTTGATCAACACTTCTTTGTTGGGGAACTGCCTCCGGCACAGCAAGCAGGCCAACTTGTTCCAGTCAGTCAGCCTCTGATCGTCCCGCTCAGCCTCCCTGGGTGGCTCCTCCCGCTGTGGCAGAGGTTGGCGAGGTGGCGGTGGTAGCTGCGGCTCCTCTTCCTCCTCCTCATTGTCGCTGTCTCCTCCGTACTCTCCCAGGAGCCCGATCAGAGGGTTTACCACCTTGGGCTGCAGACACAGTAGCAGATGATGGTGCCACTGTGCAAGGCCATGCCAGGTCCTGCTCCTTTGGCGTATTCCCACCCCCTAATCACTGCCTGATGCAGGAAGTGACACCAAAAGCTAGCAGCCAAATGCCTCCTGGAAACTGCCCTTCCCTGTCTTCCCAAAACAGGATGCCTGGCTATCAGCCATGCAGGACAGGAGGGTAGGGGGGAATGGGATGGCCAAGTAGGCCAGTGGCACGGCCACCATCTCTGGGAGCAAGTGGCAGGCAGTTCGGACTTCCCAAGACCTTTGAGAGGTGGAAGAGTGATTTAGACTCCTAGGTGGTGGCTACAGAAAACTCTCATCCAGGAGTTGTGCATAAAACAAGTCTTGGGTTAGAGAACAGAAGAAAACCCCCTCTGTAGGCCTGTGAACAGTCCCTTCTCTGGCTGGTGAGCATCTGAAGCAAGAGTCGCTTCCAGACAGGTGTAAACTGAGGGTGAGCTAAGGTGCTGAGACAGGAACCTCCAAGCCCACTCCATCAGAAGTCTGCATAAAGCTAGACAGCACTGGGGGAGAGCAGGGTTTGGGGTCTATATGCAAATGGTGGGGTCCCCTACATGCCTTCCCCCGGCAGCACTGGGGCTGGGGCCAGGAAAGCTCAACAGAGGTGTTAGTCAAGGTTCTGCAGAGTTTCATTTTCAGCCCTTCACAAGCCAAACCGCTACAAGGAAAAGGACCTTGGTGACGCTACAGAGCACCTTACCGGAGCTGAGCTCTCCTCCTTCTTTGCTGTGGGGGGCAGTGGCTTTTTAAAGACGTCTTCCGCAGGGGGTTTCTCCTCTACAAACTCATTCTGAAACACCCAAGATAGGGAGGTAAGCTTACAGCAGATCAGAGGTCGAAGTGAGAGTCCCAGTAGGAACCTGCTTAATAAGCATCTGTGACAATCAGGCAGCAGGAGGAGGGAAGGGTGTAATGTTGCAGACAGTCCCTCTGAAAGTCAGCAGAGGCTGCCCTTGGACTCTGGGGCAACAGCAACCCCCTCTCCAAAGATTGTTGAGCACTTCTGCCAGACCAATCCATTGAAATGCTGATAACAGAGGGGGGACATCCCTGCTCCAGGCAGGCTTGGGGCGTGGGGAACATGACGTGTACTGTCACCCATTCTGGACACCTCTAGCTGCATGGAGGATGAAGTGCCTCCTGTATTTTACTCAAAGTGAGGGATAACTGCTGAGCCACCTGCTGTGCTCACCAGCAACAGAGCTGTGTAATCTGCCTTCAGAAGCTGTTACCTTTTAGGGATCAGCTGTCCCTTTGGTGCACTACAGCACAACACGGAGCAGACAGGAGCAGAGTGCTCTCTGACTGCATTCATGTCAAACCCCCATGCCTATCTCCCTGGCATACTGTTACAGCAGCTCGCAGAGATCAAAGTTAGGATCAAAGCACCTGTAATTAGTGCCAGACAAGTCATGCCCACACGAGTGCACCTGATGGCATGCAGCCGGTTCCATACCGCAACTCTCCTCTTGGCGCAGAGGTTACTGACTGTTTGTATTGCAACAGCATCTGGGGGCCCAGCCCAGACTTTGGCCCCACTGTGCTAGGCACTGGACAGATGACAGAAAAAGGGTTTCTTCCCCAAAAAGCTGAAGACTTAAGCACTGCATGAACCAGCCTGAAGTAGTCCCTTCCTCTCTTTAGCCCAGGGCCAGTGCCTGGCTCTCTTGTCTGCGTGTGTTGTCTGGGGGTAGACAGCTCAGGACATGCGAGAGGGCAGAAGATGGAGATGTATTTAGGGGGGGGATGTCATCTTTATGCAGCAGGGGCTGTTGGTTGTAGCTCTGTGATGATGCCAGGCTG
The DNA here is from genome assembly GCA_007922195.1 of Podocnemis expansa. Lineage (NCBI taxonomy): Eukaryota > Metazoa > Chordata > Testudines > Podocnemididae > Podocnemis > Podocnemis expansa. The sequence continues at coordinate 7,175,683 of ML681978.1, forward strand.
ACTTCTGCATTAGAGTAAGACATGAGAAATGATTCTTCTGCTCTACTCTCCACAGATTAGGCCAAAACTGGAGTATTGTGTCCTGTTCTGGACACCTCATTTCAAAAGGATGTGGAGAAACTGGAGAAAGTCCAGAGAAGGGCAACAAAAAGGATTAGAGGTCTGGAACATTTAACTTATGAGGGGAGATTGAAAGGCCTGGGGGCTTGTTTAGTCTAGCAAAAAGGAGACAGGAAAGAATATGGTAACAGTTTTCAAATACATAAGAAGTTGTTTTGAGGAAGAAAAAAAATATTCTCGTTAATCACAGATGATAGGACAAGAAGCAACGGGATTAAATTGCAACAAGGGAGGTTCATCTTAGACATTAGGAAAAAATTCCTAATTGTCAGGGTAATTAAACACTGGAACAATTTGCCTTGGCAGGTTGTGGAATCTCCTACATTACTGGTTTGTAAGAGCAGGTTATACAAACACCTGTCAGGGATGCTTTAATGGGAAGTACTTGGTCCTGCCATAAGTATAGGAAACTGGACTTGATGACCTCTCATGATCCCTTCAAGTTTCTATTACTCTAATTTACAAAGATTCCTAGCCCCAAAGGTAGGACCATGATCATTGAGTCCAACCTCCTGGATAGCACATGATGGAGAACAGTCCCGTAGTAACTCACAGAATCAGAGAAGATTGCAGTTGCAAGGGTCCTTGGGAGGTCATCTACTCCCACCCCCTACTCAAAGCAGGACCAACTCTAACTAAACCACACCAGCCAGGGCCTTGTCAAGACAGGCCTTAAAAATCTCTAAGGATGGAGATTCCACCACCTCCCTAGGTAGCCCATTCCAGTGCTTCACTATCATCATAGGGCAAAAGTTTTTCCTAGTATCCAGCCTGCATCCCCCACGTCTGTAACTCTACCCCCTTGCTCCTTGTTCTATCATCAGCCACCACTGAGAGCAGCCTTGCTACTTCCTCCTTGGAACCCCTCTAAGTTAAAGGCTGCTGTCAAATCCCCATTCGCTCACCTCTTCTGCAGATTAAATAAACCCAGTTGCCTCAGCCATTCCTTGTAAGTCATGTGCTCCAGCCCCCTCATAATTTGTGTTGCCCTCCGCTGAACTCTCTCCAGTTTGTCCACATCCTTCCCTGTAGCGAGGGCCTCAAAACCGGACACAGTACTCCAAATGTGGCCTCACCAGTGCCGAATAGAGGGGAAAAATCACTTCCCTCAATCCGCTGGCAATGCTCCTACTAATGTATCTCAGTACGGTGTTAGTTTTCTTGGCAACAATGGTACACTATTGACTCTTATCCAGCTTCCTGCAGCAGATCTGTCAGACAAACATCCAGCCTTGATTAAAAAATTGTCAGTGATGGACAATCCACCATGACTCTTGGGAAACTGTCCTGATGGCTAATTATTCTCATCATTAAACATGTGTGCAGCTTATTTCCAGCCTGAATGTGTTGTTTCGACTTCCAGTCACGTGGCTCCTACCCAACCATAAAGAAAGAGAGGGTGAAAATGGTGCCCAGTGGAAAACCTATGCTCTGCAGAGACTGTTCTGCTTCCAGATCTTCAACAGAGTCCCTCTCAGACAGTCTTCAGCTTCCAGCTTGTGCACTTGACCATTCTGATCAGAGAGAAAAGATTTACCTTAGCTGAAGTACTTCTGCCTCTCTCCTTTCTGTCCCTGCTATCTCTGTTGGATGACTCCTTCCTTTCACTTCTCCTCTCCTGGCTACCATGCCTCCTCTCTCGCTCATTCGTGGGGGATGATGCTCCTTCTCGGCTCACTGTGACTTGTTTCTGAAAGGGAGTGTGTGGAGGAAACTTAGTAAATGACTGGGTCCCAGCATTAGACTGGAGAGACGGAGACAGTAAAGGAAGGAGAGTGCAAGAGCAAAGAGGCTGAAGGGGAGAGTGGAAGAATGAGACAGGGAGTGCACTGTGGACCTGGCTGGAAGGTAGGGACAGGAAGAATCTATGGCTCAACTGGATCATCCAGACCAGCGGTCAGCGCTGGCCACGCCCTCAGTGGGTGCCAGAAGTGGGGCCAGGCCTGTGGTTTTGGGCCGGCTCCCACCCTTGCTGGCTCCCAGCCTCTGGCTCTTGGCCAGGGCTTCCTCTCTCACCGGGACCTCCAGGTCCGGCCGGAGTCACCTCTCACCCCAGCTGGCAGGCAGCTTCTGCCCAGCAGAGGGCCAGGAGCCACACACTGCGGCTTCTTTGTCCCTGCTGGCTGTGCTCCCCAGCAGGGAAGCGCGGCCAGCAGGGGCCTGGAGCTGCAATGCACGGCTCTTTCCGCCCAGTCAACACAGCGCTGGGGAAGCGGGGCAGCAGGGGAGCCTGACTGGTGCCACGTGCTGCTCAGGCTTGGCCCCTGTGCCACTTTTGGCATGGGTGCCAGGGACTCCCGACCCCTGATCTAGAACAGTGGTTCCCAATCTTTTCCTTTATGCAGACCACTACATTGTCATCAAAAGCTTTTGTGGACCACCATGTAAGCAAGCTGTTTTAAACATTTTCAACATAACCTATGGCTGACAGGAGTCAAACTTGTATGTCAAAGGGTATTAAAAATGCAGCTATTCCTAATAATTTATTATGCTCACTCAAACACATTGCACTCATCCCCAGTACATTTACCTGCAGTAATTATCTTTCTTTTTTGCCCTCACAGACCACCTGCAGTACCCTAGCAGACCATCAGTGGTCCACAGACCACACGTTGGGAACCACTGACCTAGAAGTAACCCTGTCCACAGCCACAGGATGCTAATGGATCCCCTGCTGTGGGGAACATAGTCTCCCAAGGGCTGTGAAGAACAGATCTGGATATTTCTTTCCCAGCAGAGCTGCAGCTAGCACTCTCTGATCTATGGACACAACACAGCCTGTACAGACAGAAGACAGAGTGAAAAAGAAGCCCAGAGATAAAGCTGGGTTCTCATTGTCCATCACACACTGGTGGTAGTCACGTGCTTTTAGTCTCCAGTAAGATCCAGCAAAGGTACTCTGTTCACATGTCTGCCAAACAAAGGGGACACGCAGACCTCTGAGGTGAGACTATGGGGACAAGGAAGAGAATAGGGTGGAGTGAAGCACCCTTTAGTGCAGTGGTTCCCAACAGGTGTGCTGCAAGAAACCCCCCAGCTGGAGCTGCAGCTATTGGGAGTGGCCACAGCCAAGGCTCCATGGAGCCACTGCCACGGGTGGTGGCCCCATGTGGCCCCAGCCAGTGATTCCCCTGAGCTGGAGTCTGAGCTGCAGGTGGCAGCCCCATGCAGCCCCAGTTGGCCCCAGAGCTGTAGGCAGACACCCCATGTGGCCCTGGCTGGGAAGTCCCCTCAAACCAGAGCCCCCAGCAACAGCCTGATGTGGCCCGGCCAGGGGGCTCCCTGAGCTGGAGCTGCAGGTGGCGGCCGCATGCAGCCCTGGCTAGGGAGTTCACCAAGCCGGAGCCGTGGGCAGCAGCCCCAGCTGGTGGGTTTCCCGGAGCCAGAGCTGTGGGCGGCAGCCCCACGCACCCCTGGCCGGGGGGGTGTAGTTCCCCCAGCCAGAGCCATGGCTGGCGGCCCCATGCAGCCCTGGCCAGGGAGCTCACTGAGCTGGAGACACAGGAAGCAGCTCCAGCCAGTTGGTTTCCTGGAGCTAGAGCCACAGGAGGCAGCCCCATGTGGCCCTGGCTGGGAGTTGCCCTGAGCTGGAGCCCCAGGTGGCTGCCCCAAAACAAGGTGCTGTGGCTCATGAACACTGATAAGTTAATTTGAATATTCATGAATTTATCATGGCAGTGTGCCGTGGCATAATTGAAGGCCTCAGGGTGTGCCACAGCAAAGAAAAGGTTGGGAAGCACTGCTTTAGTGAGTTAACTGAACCAACATGAGCCCACTCAGTTCCAAATCTGTCCTCTCACCAAGCTGATGCCTTGGACTCTCCTGGGAAGGCAGAGCACCTTGAATGTTCAGGGACACTAAGCAGAGGAAAAGACCAAGAAATAAAACCCAGTCTGTATTCTCAGACCCCAGCCTGCCTTCCTCTGTACCATCTGAATCTATAAGGGAAATGCACTCAGAGGTCACATGAGCAGCTATAAAACCAACTCCTGCCCACCCACTTACCTGTGTTTTGGGGTCATAGTATAACCCAGCTATAGGGTCATAGTAGTTCCCAGTGTCAGGATCATAGATGAAAGTGGACATATCTGATGGAGCTGAAATGGGAGGAGAGAAGAGCCAAAATTAGATCTGCTCTAAGAGAATCATGCCTTTTCCAAGATACAGGTATGCACAAATACCAAGCAGGTGGAAGGATGCCCAGCCCCAGAGAGGGATGCCCACAGAGCACACACAGTGCAAGCTTCCCCACATCATTCTACTAACATACTTCACTCCTCTAAGGCAGAGAAGATGAATTTGTTTTCATGATCCATCCAGCTCAGACATACTGGGAGCAGTTAGTGCAACGAAAGCATCTGCCCACTGAGGTCTGGACTGAGACCAACCACTGTTGTCACTTAAAGATAGACAGCAGACTGGAAATTTGGTTGGTCTGAAAGGAATGAGACAAAAGTGGTTTCAGGACCTGCTTCTTCTTGACAAGATGTGTGCCTCTACAATCAGATTTTCCTGTTTGTTTAAGTCTCTCTCTCTCTCTCTCTCTCTCTCTCTCTCTCTCTCTCTCTCTCT
>ML681978.1:7180384-7208383 GCA_007922195.1 Podocnemis expansa
TCTCTCTCTCTCTCTCTCTCTCTCTCTCTCTCTCTCTCTCTCTCTCTCTCTCTCCTGTTGCTGCATGAAAGTCACTCGTAAGTAGGTGAGGAACTTCACTGATCCTATAGGGTGCCCCTGAAATGGGCTACACACAGTGCCCAAAAAGACACATTAAGGAATTAAAGCACATTGCTTTTCTCAAGTCACCGCCAGTCACAGTGATCTGAGGTGTCATGTGTAACAGAAGTCAAAGCTACACAGAACTGCAATTTTTCACCTGCTATTTGTACTTCTCATCTTCTGCAATTCCTGCAAATGAAAGAGACTGGGGGAAAATAGTTCTCTGCTTTTTACACTGGTTGAGTGACTCAGTTCTGCTATTTTCTTTATACAATGTGTCATTGTCACCTGTTTGTGTGGGTCTCCTCCACACAGCAAAGGTGGAAAGAAAAGCCACAAAAAAACAGGATAATGTGATTATAAAGCAGACAAAACCGGCTGGGGAATTGAGGGACAAGAGTAGGACAGCACCTACTTTCAGCTCTGAAGGAGTTGACTGATTTCAAGTTGTCACTACCCCTTTAAGCCCCCGTGAAGAAGAAGAGAATCCACTCTAAAAGGAAGGTAGAACTTAGCCTTACACTGCGCTCGGCTGCGTCTCTGTGATTCGGCACCTCTCCTGTCCCGCATGCCCCTTTTCCCCTGAAACAAAGAGCCATTCAGACACAGGTCACAAAATGGGACTATCCAGCAAGTGCTACTGGTATGTTGTTTCTCCCCTCTTACATCAGCTCCAATAACGCAGGGTGAGACTCTTTCAGCCACTTCAAATGAGGGAAGAGCAGGCATCACTTTTTCTCTAATAAGGGAACAGATGTGCTCTCCCAGAGCTTGGTCTAAAACCAACTGAAAACCAGAGAAAGACCCATTTACTTCCGTAGACTTTGATCATGGCCCCAGTTCAGCATACATGAAGATCTCCAACCTGTGTTGTATAGACAGGACATGCCACAGCTCATTCTGTTCAGGAGAGATTCTGTCGCAACCTTGGATATTCTGTATCTCTTTTTTTACAAGGCTCTTATGGGTCAGTACCTTTCTGAAGTTATGACAGATAAGTATTTAGTAACAGACAGGAGCCAAGGGAGATTAACTAACTCTGTGAGGGCATTTCGAAGCACAGGCAGTAGCAGGACATTCAGTCAATTTCCTGTCTAAGGATAGAGCAGAACAGTACAAAATCAACTGGGGTTTGTTGTGTGAACTGTAGGCTACTAAATTAGGCAGACTGCATGATCACAGTGGTCCCTCCTAGCCTTGGACCCTATAAGGAAGTTAGCATGATTGCCATCCTTCTGGGGTGTGGTTTCCCACAGTGCATTCAATTCACTTTCCATGGGAAGAGCTTTGAAATAGCCCCCAAACTATTTGCATTTATAGCACGTCTCCTTGCAGCTTCAAAATCACTTTATATCTCTGATGAACCAGACTATCCATTTGTGTCAGTCCATTAGCCTGCAGCTCTGCACCTTTCCTTACATCTCTTCTGGATAGTGCATTTGAAACCAGTTGCCTGAGAAGGTCCTTGTCCTATGATGTAGAATTAACGTATTTTGCCTTTGAGAGGCTTTTCCTTTGCTAATATCAACAGATATATTCCACTTCACAGAAAACTGCAAAATGTGTCCCTTGACGAGTGAGCCAAATGGACAGCATTGTGGGAAAAGACATTATATGGTATGTCCTATGGCCAACATATAGTATTGGCTAACACAAACCAGGTATTTCACCCCTTCGAGCCTCTACCCTGAACCCCTCAGGTGTGTACCAATACCACAGGTCAGAGGAGGGTGTTACAGACATAATGGTGCATGTTGCAGTGCCTAGACATTATGAATAGAGTGGAGCAAAACACAAATTTCATCTGAGTGTTCTGCCTCTGTCAGGCTAAGTTACTGGCAGCTCAAATTTTGTGACTGAGCAAAGGAAAGCATTTTCCTGCTACCGGGCACCTGCAGCCCAATTCTCCCCTCAGTACATGGGCCATCACAGGAAACAGCAAAGACAACCCCCACAGCTGGCCACTTTTGCTGGCTGCAAGATGCAGTGCCAGGGCAGACCTACCGGGCTGTAGTAGGGATGGTTAGCTTGCTCCCCGTAGTCATTTCTAGAGAGAGAGAAAATTTCCAAATTAAACCTAGTTTAGCCTCCTTTTAACCGTAACATCTTGGAAAAGACTAACAGGGTCACAAAGAAAACAGCAAAGCCCTCTCAACCCATGGACCAGTGGTCATGTTACAGCCACCCCTAGCTATGTGGGGCTGCTTCTGTCAGATGGGGGCAGAACACTCCGGGGAGTTGCTAACCCAGCAAAGTGTCTGGGTGCAAGCAATGTACTGAAGAGGACAGCCTCTGCCCATACATCCTATGGAAGCCCCATCTCCTAACCCCCATAGAATGGCAGTGGATTAGTGGACATTAAAGGTCAAGGCCACTTGACTAGGAGGTTAATCCCATACAGCCAAAATACTCTGGTCATTTGTTTTTCAGACACCCAAATCCCCTTGTCAAATATGGCCGACTAAAGGGAGCCCTTAAACCTGTTGATAGGTACTTGAATTTCCCAACTTGCCACCTTTGTGCTGATGTGGGTGCTTGTCTTTAGGCACCCAAGTATGAGAATGTGGCCCTAAGGGACAGACCGAGGCATCACAACCAACTGAACACAGGATAGCATTGCCTCATCTTCTCTCACCTTCTCTTTCCTGTGGCTAGGTTCACAATAACGGTGTGCCCATCGATGCAGATTGGGGGATCCAGGTTCTGCAGAGTCTTCACCAACTGAACTGCTTCCTGGGGAAAGAAACAAACCTGCCTTCTTCAGATGGAAATAGAAGCCCACTTTCAAAATCTCGCCATGACCGAATGAACTCTAAAGTGAGAGGGGCTGCTCTGGGTGAGATCTTTGAGGATGAACCCTGATGAGGATACAGGTCATTCCACATCCCGTAACAGTCTGAAGAGGTGACTGGGCATCAACCAGGTCTTATTGTTTGGTTAGTGAATTCAATAAATCTATATCCACTAGGGCCTCCAAGCTTCTCTGGAAAGTTTTGCAGGGCTGGAGGACTGCTCCCAGACACATCAGAGAGGGCGCCATCCAAGGATGGTTTAAGGCTGGGCTCTAGTAGCAGGAGGTTGGGGAATTGCTCTGGGACAGTAAACCTTACCAGCTTTTAAAAACATTTTTCAGAGACTCTTGGAACGTGCATGGTGCTTTCCCAGTGGGCTGCTGGGCCCACTACCCTCTGTGCAAGGCCAGGGCTAATAAGGAGAAAGTACTGGACATGGCTCTGCCTGAGGACAAAAGGCAGTGGGAGTGTAGGCTGGGATGCGAATGTCTGCAACCATTAGAGCTAGGGATTCAAGAAACTACCTCAGCTTAACAGTAGCTATGATGAACTACAGCTTGGGCAGTTCGCAGAGCACAAGGACAGATGAAGAGCCATCAGCCATTCATCACAACGAGGACTAAGGACTTGGCTAGACAGCTCGAAGAGGGACTAGGGCAACATAAGGCTGGCCTGAGAAACTTGCTTCTATCTGCCAGAGAAGTCTTTCCAAGGCAAATGCACCATACACTTGAATGTCTATTACAGTCCTAGGTTTCCTCTTGCCACCACCAAAATGGATCGTATAGATGCTGAGGGAGGGCCAGGGTGACTCACAGCATGTGACTCCAGTTCCACGAAACCATAGTTGTCACTCCTCTGGCTAGCCTTTTTCTTAATGATGCTCACGCTGGAGGTGGAGAGATGCACAAAGGGTGCCAGAAGGTCCACGATCACTTCTGGTGGAGTGAACCGAGGAATCCGCTTCAGCATAATGGCTGCGGTCACCCAGGCAGGGGCAGGAGAGAAGAAAAGACAGAAGAAACATGGCATTAAGCTGGACTCTTACTACCACAGTGAAGGCAAACTGAAAATAAACTTAGCTGAATGTGATACAGGCAGATGGTTGTACAGCCATGCTGCTCATTTTCTCTCCCAGGATAGGCTTACATGGCTGAAGACCCAATTGCCTCCCATCTTCTGTGCCCCTGACATCCCTGGCCCTGTAGAAAGATGGGTCTGCCCCCCTCCTGACTTTGGCACTATCCACAAATGCAATGCCAAATTCTGCCAGAGACCTTCCAGCAAAGACAAACAAGCAGCTGCCAAGGCAGAAGGATCTGCAGTTCAAGCAGGTCAGTGGATCCCCTAGGATGGTGGCTCTCAACCACTGTGTCAGGACACATTACTGTTTCACCACATAGCAGTAAATGTCATGGAGAGCTGGGGAGATGGCTGGATTTGGCCTGGGGAAAGTAGGGAGGTGTATCCTGTTGGGATGCAACATGCTGCCCAGGTTGAGATCACTGCCCTAGGATACTGGGCCAAGCTATGACTACCAGGAAGTTTCCCTGTTTGAGAACACAGACTTTTCACCATTGGGGCAGACACAGCTCCACAAAGACCTCACCTGCTGCACCCTGTGGTGGTAATGGCTGCATGGCCTGTAGTGCAGGCTCAGTTCTCTAGGACCAGAAGGATGGTGGAACAGAGAATGACCCTCCTCCAGTAGCTATGGGCTCCTCTGCTCTCCCAGGACCAGAGAGAAGCCCTTGGGAGGGACAGCAGGAAGCAGAGCAGTCCCGGAGCTGCTAGGAAATGAAACAGCCCAGCCCCAAGGGGTTTCCAGGGTCACTGACATACCCCCTATGTTCCTCAGAAGGGAGAAGAAAGAAAAACAGCCATCTCAACAGCACAGACCTTCTCAGAACAGCAGGTCTGGAGTACAGCACAGACATATGGCCAAGGAACTGGGGAGTTAGGGGATCACCAAATTAATGGTATGTGGATAGGGGCACCATGGGCAGTGACCTCTCTCTCTCCCCAGGTACTCTCTTCCTGGGATGCCCTGAAAAACCCAGGCTGTCATGCCTCCAGTGCAAATCCACTCATGGAGCAAGTCACCAGGCAGAACCCTGCCTGCACAAGATCACTAAGCTTCCTGAAGCCATGCGGTGAGGAAGCAACCTTCAAAAAGGTTGCACAGTGAAAAGCCTCCATGCTCAGCCAGCCATAGCCCACCCCTTAGCCGAACATTGGCACCAGGCACCTTGGCCCTGTGTCCAAAAGCCCAAGACTTCACTTACTTCTACTCCCACCCTCCTGTGGTGGGGTCTGCTCAGCTTCCCTCCTGGAAGCAGGCTCCTGGCTCTCTTTCCAGGTGGGGTATCTCTTCTCCTGAGAAGGCCATCGCTCTCTGCTTTCCTCTCTCTTCCTTGGCTCAGATTCCTGAGGCTGGCACTGTTGTGGTGGAGCTGCATGTGAGGAAGGCTGTCTCTGGTCTTTTGCATGTCCTGACAAATCTTGCTCAGTTTTTTCAAGCTTTGCTTCCGTTACTAGAGTAAAGAAATGGAATCCACTCATTTTCAGCATCCCTCTTCAGCACATGCCGTCAACCTCCCTTTTCTCCCAGCTGTCTGCCGTTAACCCGCAAACAAACCGCACTGTCCTTTGGCCAGGCTTGTCACCCAATGTTTTAGCAGGCTCGGCAATGAGAAACAGGGGGACTGGTTCATCACAGGATGACTAAGAGCTGCCAGTGTGATGTGGCCATGAAGAAAGTTAAGTGGTTCTAGGATGTATCAGAAGTAGTATTTCCAGTAGAGACAGGGAGGTGTTAGTGCTGCTATACAAGGCACTGGTGAGACTCCATCCGAAATATTGTGTACAGTTCTGGTCCCCCATGTTTAAAAAGGATGAGTTCATATTTGAACAAGTGCAAAGAAGGGCTACAAGGATGCTCCGTGGAGTGGAAAACCTGCCTTATGAGAGGAGACCCAAGGAGCTTGGCTTGTTTAGCCTAACCAAAAAAAGGTTGAGGGGTGATACGATTGCTCTCTGTAAATATCAGGGGGTAAATATGATTGCTCTTTATAAATATCAGAGGTGTAAATATCAGGGAGGGAGAGGGATTATTTGAACACAGTACCTGTGTGGACACTAGAAGAAATGGATATAAACTGGCCATCAGGAAATTTAGGCTTGAAATTAGACACAGGTTCCTAATCATTAGAGGAGTAAAGTTCTGGAATAGTCTGCCAAGGGGAGCTGTGGGGACAAAAAATGTAACTGCCTTCAAAACTGAGCTTGATAAGTTTATGGAGAGGATGGCATGATGGGATGGCCTACTTTGGAAACTGACTGATTTTTGATCTTTGACTTCTCATGGTGGATATGCAAGTGGCCTATGAAGGGAGGGTAGATGAGATGGGTTCTGAGTTATTACAGAGAATTGTTTCTTGGGTGTCTGGCTGATAAGACTTGTCCTCAGGGTTTAACTGATTGCCATATTTGGGGTTGGGAGGGAATCTTCCCTCGGGGCAGACTGCGTAGGGCTCTGGGGGTTTTTTACCTCCCTCTGTAGCATAGGACACGGCTCACCTACCAGTGAATTCTCTGCATCTTGAAGTAAGGGTAGATAACTCAGTCATAGGTTAGAGACTCATCACTGTGGTGTGTGGGTGAGGTTTTGAGGCCTACACTGTGCAGAAGGTCAGACTAGATGATCATACTGGTCCCTTCTGACCTTAGAGTCTATGAGCATCGTTGAGGCATTATAGCTCATATCATCACAATCCTGCTCTGACAAGGTGCTTGCCATTTGACTTCCATTTTGCCCAGACTAAGGGGGCACTTCTGCCTACTTTTAGGCTTAGCAATGGACTTGCAGCTGGGTTTGAAGGCTACTTCATGGATCCACCAACCCAGGATCAATCCTCCTTACACTATTCACCTGAGCCTTCTCTCTAGTCTGTTCTTAAAGACCTGTAGCCATGAAATATTGGTGACCTGCCGCAGATTCTCCTACCTCAGATGACAAGTTCCAAAGGGGCAGCTGTGTTAGTCTAGTTCAGCAAAACAAACAAGGAGTCCTGTGGCACAAGACTCCTTGTTTGTCCTACCTCGGTGTTACAGAACAACTGCCTGTGACTGGACATGGTAATTACAGCACTGATGGGCAATGTACCAATGTTAATTTCAAAGTTTATATGGTGCCTATTTCTCACAGCTGATGCACATCCCATCCCCCACCTAAAATACCCTCCTTCCTATTTCACTTTTAAGATTTCTTGGGTTGCATATTTTAGACTTGCCTCCACTCTACAATGAATTTTGTCAATCTGCTGCCATCTTGACTCCATCCTAGCTCACAGAGCCCAGCCAGGAGCCAAACCAGTCTGAATGCTGTGTAAAGCCACACCAGGCACACAGAAAATACAGGGTGGGGCAGGGCCTGTGGAATTATCTACCTCCGGAGTCCTGGGTGAGCACATTACAAAATGAAGAATCAAGCACACCAAGGCAGAGTCATGTCTGATCTTCAATACTTGAGTTTAGGCCAGTGTCACACTCAGAGGTCCTAGAGGGCTTGGAAATACTGAGTACCACAACAGTGCTTTTGATTCATATCCTTCCAGGTCAGCAAAGGATTAATGAAGATTGTTTACATCTCCTATGTTGGAAGGCTGAGGTCTTGGCTTCTATAAAAGAAAATCTTCTACCACTAGGCACCAATCAAAGAGAGACAATGGGACTCACTATCAACTGGTATCAAATATCCTGTTCTTCATGAACATTAATGGGAAGGCTGTGGGAGACAACTCGCGCAGTACGTGGCTGCCTTACATCTCTGACATGTGTCAGCCTGGGCACGGCACTGACTGCTATGTAAATGGATCTAGCTGCTGCCTTCAGAATTGGTGATTGTCATGAGTTGCTGGGCTCCCACTGGGCTCTGTCTTGTTCAGTGTACACACAGCGCTCTTAGCAAGGAGGAGGTGGTGCGGGCTGCAGTTTTCAGGATGCTGACAACTCCAGCCCTCAAATTCTCATTTGGCTCACTCAGTGCTGCTGAAAGTGCTAACATGGCATTTGGCATGAGAGGAGACAAAAATATCGATGAGCAGAACCACACTGGAAAGAAACATTTGCAGCTTGTTGGCTAGACCCAGCTTGATAAAAGCCTTCCTGATCAGTTCCAGAACAGTATCCATGTTAGTCTAGTTCAGCAAAACAAACAAGGAGTCCTGTGGCACTTTTAAAAACTAACCAATTTATTGATTGCATGAGCTTTCATGGGTGTAATCATAATTGCACGTCATCAGATGCACGAAATGGAAGCTGTACCATGCCAGGTGAATAAACACATACAAAGGTAAGTCACGAGGTCAGTTCAGTCTTTTTCAGCAAACCAAACAAGTTCTTTTGATTCAAACACCATCAAAGGACCTGACCACACCAGCCACTCCATGAGGGACCCATTCACCCGCTTGGCCACCAATCTGATAGATGCTATCACATGCCAACAATGCACCTCTGCTTCATACATTGGCCAAACTGGACTGTCTCTAAGCTAAAGAATAAATGGACACATCAGACAGCAAGAATGGTAACCTTCCAAAACCAACAGGGAAGCACTTCAAGCTCCCTGCATGTTCTGTGAAAGACATGACAGTTGAAGTGCTTCAGCAGAAACACTTTAAAACCAAGCGTCAACATGGAACTGGAGAGCTAGAATTCATATACAAATTTGACACCAATACATTTGGTCTGAACAGAGATTTGGAAGGCTCCCTACTAAAAGTGATTTTTCCTTCTTTTAACGTTCTTCCCTTCTCATCTGTTGTCCCACACTGTTTGCAACAAAACAATTTGTTTGGTTTGATGAAAAAGACTAAACTGACCTTGTGATTTACCCTTCTCATGTGTATGTATTCACCTGACATGCTGCAGCTGCTATTTCATATATCTGGTGAAGTGGAATGCCACCCACAAAAGCTCCTCCGATAAATAAATGTTAGTCTTTAAAAGTGCCACAGGATTCCTTGTTTGCTTTTCTGGTCAGTGACACTAAGTGATCAACTAAACTCAGCAAAGGGTCCACCAACAGCCACAGTTTTAATCTCAAGCAACAGACACAGAGGATCTGGTCCACACAGTCAACAGGACCAAAAGCAACAGAAGAGGTCTAGCAGGCTGAAGCTCAGTTCAGACAAAGTTGAAGGGAGCCTGGCACGATGGAGAAAGCAGCCAGCTGGTGCTGGGAGAACATCTGTCCCTCTCACTGAGGACGGATCCTCAGCATATGTTGGTTTGAGATTAAAATCAGCTATTGGTGGATCCTCTGCTGCTGTTGGATGATCACTTAGCATCACTGGCCTGCCATTTCTGGCCAAGAAACTGCCATGTTTCCTTCCAGTGTTTTTCTTTTTCCCTCCCTGCTCAATGCTTTTGTTACCTCCACATCAGTGTACTGCTGAGCACTCTTCATGGGGCAGGGCCTCAATCTGGACAACACAATGAATGCAGATGGTGGCAGCTTACTTTTTAAGTGGACTATCTCACTGGGGGTTGACACTGATGCTCTGCAGTTGGCAATGGCTGGCAACTAGTCTCTGAGTGGAGCTTAAGGTGCTTTGATCTGTAAATTCCTCAATGGCTTAGCACTTCTATGCTTGTGACATCACCTCTTTTTTTGAGCCTAACTCTGCCTCATTTGCAGTTAGCAGGGGCACTTGAGTTGGAGCCCCTAGGTCAGGGGTGTCCAACCTTTTTGAGTGAGGGGCCACATTGCAATTCTTCTCTCAGTTTGCAGGCTGGTGAGAAAATTTTTGATAAACAAGACATACAAATCAATATTATTAATAAACTTTAATAAAATAATGATTAGTGTGATATTTGGTATTGCTTTTGCTTGCACTGTGCAGAGAGGACAAGGAGGGCAGGGGTCCCTGTGTGAGAGGGCAAGGCACAGCATGGGGAGCAAGGCAGAGGAGTGAAGGGGAAGAAGGGTGAGGTGGAAGGAGCAGATCAGCTAGGTGGCAGGACTTGGATATTTCCTGACAGGGACCCCACCAACTCTGCTGTCCTTACACTCTGCTAAGCACTGCTCAGGGAAAGGAGAGCAGTGCTGGGGACAGGGAGAGGAGAACGGAGCCAGACAGGCAGGACAGAAACCCTAACGGCTCTGCAATGGTCACAGGTTTTGGCTTTGGGCATCTCTGTACCAGAAAAATTGATGGGTAGCAATTTCTACAGAAGAGTTTTTGTCACTAAGGCCACGGGAAGGACAAGGGTGCTGGGGTTAGGGGTGTGGGAGGAGAGCAGAACTGAGGGGATGTCCAGGCCAGGAAGTCACTGGGTCTTGCCCACCAGCCACACTACTCTCCTGCCCCTTCACTCTCCCAGAACTGCCACGATTTGTCCTGTGTTTGCCCCCCCCCTTCTCCTCACCCCCACTCAGCACTGCTTTCCTCCCCATGGATTCCACTTGCCCTCAGACTTGGCCCCCCTCTCCCCTCTACCAAACTAAGCACAGTGCCAGTTCAGCTCACACACCACCCCCCTCCACGACATAGCACCCTGCTGGCTCAGCTTTCAGGCTCTTGTAGCAGCACTCCGCAGGCTGGATGAAAGCCCTTAGAGGGCCAGAGTCTGGCCCCCAGGCCACAGGTTGGACAAGCCTGTCCTAGGTTTACAGGGGAAGGGCACAGAACTCAAGAGTCCATTAATAGCATTCAATTCTGCCCGTTAGACTAGCTGTATGCGTCTCCTGGTGCTGTTAAGCTCTGAGAACCTTCCAGACTGCACTAAACTGGGCTGTGCAGAGCCAAGTGCCACAGTTCTGAGAAGGTGGAGAATGTGGAAGAGAGATTGGCAGTGAAAAGGTGCAGAGAACCCTAGTCTTCACAGTAAGTAACCTCTTTCTTTGTTAAATCTGCCTCTGCATGTGCCCACTTGTGAGAGTCTACCGAGCCATACATACTCCAGGAAGATGGGCTGAGGAGATGGAATGAGGGGGAAGGAGAGAACTGGGCGGGTAAAGCACCTGGGTTCCCATCCTAAGCCACGCAGAGGACATCCAGGACAGACAGGTGGTCCCTGTACTGGCAGTTGGCCACAGAAAGGTAGAGAGTGAGTTGTCTGTTCCATAGATTCAGCGCCAAGAGAGGCACTCCAGAACATTCCCAAAGCCTTGTAGCACCTGGGGAACATCCAACAAGGGAGGCCATCCTGATGTTAACTCACCAGGGACACAGACCTGTCAGATGGCGATAACCACATCTGCAGCAGTTCCACAAGGGCTTGTTTTAAGCTAACCCAACTCCTCATGACAAACATGAACTGTACAGGTGAGAGAACACTTATGAATTCATATCAAAGCTGCAGGAAGTAGCTAGCTTCAGAATTCTGGCTACATACCAAGGTCCTGTGTATGATTTACACAAGAAATTACTGGGATTACGTGATCAACTGTGGTAACTGTGTGCATTTTCATACACATTTCTAGAGACATGGCCACCAGACCACCTCTCCCTCCATGAAAGAGCACATCCACCACCCAAGATTGTGTGACAGGGATTCTCTTACCAAAGTCTAGCTCTGCATGCACATCCTCTGCCTCGGAACCACTTTTGGACTCTGTCCCCGGTCTGCTGTCTACAATAAAAAGGCAGAACAGGATCTATTTCAAGGTCATCAGCCACAAGATATGTAGTTCACCCAACAGCTGCTTAAAGACAGGGACAACACTCAAGACTGTATGACTTTTTTTTTTGAACTACGTTGTGTAAAAACAGTCATAGAGGGCTAACCTCTAAACTACATGCATCCTCATGACCCTTAGCTAACCAGATTAGTAAAAAGAGACCTACACCCTAATAACTGTCACCACCTCTGGAGACTCTGAACATTTAACTGGTGAGTCAGCTGTTTGTACTGCCATTCAATTACATTAACCAAGAAGGCGGAGCTAAGAAGCCCAGCCATCTGAGCTCTGTTTCCATAACACTGATGGTGGATCCCTCATGTTACAAGAGGGAAAGGAAATCAGCACCTCTAAGGACAAGGTTGCAGTGAGTGAAGAGCACTGAATGGAGCTGAAAGCATGGGGCCTAATATGGTTATGGCAGATTGTTCTTTGGATCAACAAAACTTCTAAGGCACACCATTGGCCCAATGTCCATAGACTTTCTCTGCAGGAGATAAAAGACATTCTGAACCTGCTAGGGAAAGTAGCAGTGCAGAACCTTGCACTGTGGCTGCCTGAGTGTCCAACAAAAACTGATTCTTGGATGGAGAGCTTGGATGGCAGAGGAGGAGAAGGGAACAGCTCCAAGCAAGTGGCAGAATCCATGTTCACATACCAAAGGAGTGCCTGCTTTCCAGCCACACTGATGTTGCAGAGTCTCCGATCTGACTGGACTCAGTGCTCTTGCCAGGCTACCCAGCAAAGGTGACCAGCCACACCTTGGAGTCGTTTCTTTGGGTGGGCTATTGTAATGAGCTTGGGCTAATTGGGAAGGCCAGACTAAAACTCCACTTGCTGCAGTAAGGGGTAATCTATACCCTAAGCAAGGCTAGATAGGAAGACATTACACCACCCATGGTCCACACCTTTCACTGGTCTCCCATCCAATTCTGGGTCCGCTTCAAGGTCCTAGCCATCATCTTTGATGCCTATGGTAGCCTAGGATGTATAGTCTGGACCAGCTTTCATTTGGCACCCATCCCCTGATGTTCTGAAGGTGGACAAGGACACTGACAGAATAGAGATGAGACCATCAGGCACTGGCTGCAGGATGTTCTGAATGAAGGGCCCTCTGCCTTCCCTAGCAGCAAATCAAAGGCTCTTGGTTTAGAACAGTAAATATTCCTGGGAGAGGCAGGGTAAGATGGTCTGCTACTAATGCTCTTACCTGGTATCTAGACGTCCCATTCCATGGTGTAAAGAACCCAGTCAACATAGACATTCACTCCTGAGAGCAAATGAAGGCTTTTAACTGCCACTCATAAACCCAGTTTGGTGCAGTGACAAAACGTACTCACCATCTCTTGGGAGCTTGCAGTAAGAACAGGAAGATCGGTACCCTACAGTACACACTTTACACTGCAGAAGAAGACAGGCAGCAGGAGAAAGAGACATTTAAAAGGTGGTTGTAAGAGCTGTCAACATGTCCCAAAAGTCACAATCTGCTGCTGCACTACAAGAACACAGCCAGGTCAGTTACATGAGAGTCACACAAAGACCTTGTCTGCACAACCAATCAGTTGGGGATAATGTCTGTCACTCACAGGTATGAGATCCACACCCCCGAGTGACACAAGTAACACAGACCTAAGTGGTGGTGTAGATAGCAGCAGGAGAGCTTCTGCCAACACGGCCACTGTCTCTAGCTAACGTGGTTTTACTGTGCCGACAGGAGAGTACATGGGCAGATAAGCCCGAAGACTCCAAAGGCAACAAAACGTGTGACGTCAGCTGGCAGAGTGCCAAGGGTTGGAATGAAGGATAGAAGCCGGGGAAGCAGGGAATCCCACAGGACCCCATGCTGGGAATAGCCAGGAGTACAGGTCCTATTTTTATTCATCTGCCCCACAGGTCGTTACAGCTGAATGCCTGGGCAGCTCTTCTAAGAGCAGGCACTCCTAAAACACAAACCCCAGCGAAGCAAGAACCATCTAGCTCTGTACTTCAGAAATTCTGAAGAGAAGACATCCAGCCTAGATTGCCATCACCCTGTACTTTCCAAGAACTTAGAGGTGTGGTTAGTTTTCCCCTTTTCAACTTAACTTCACTGCCTCAGGAATCAAACTCCACAATTTAGTGCTGGACAAGTACCTCTACACACCACAGTGCCTATGCCTGCCGAGTTCCTTGGGGCAGCTGCAACCTATGTTGCCAGCAAAAGTTGTCTGCTAGTGCAGGTACAGCACCTCTTAAATAACATCACCTATATCCACAGAAAGCCTTTTCCATCAACATGGCCGAGTCTACTGTGGCATAGCTATGTGGGTCTGGAGAGGGGAAGGCACGGTCATACCACTGTTAGATGTAGCTACATTAACGTAACTTGGGGGAGGGGGGTGAGTCTCTATTTTGGCGTGGATCATAAATGGGCTTCAGCAGGTCTTAACCATCTTGCCCCTCCCAGGTTGCCCAGTGGGAGGGAGTTACATCTGAACTAGAAGGTAATCAGAGAGGGCATCCTGGAACGAAACACATTGAGACTCTCTGAATGTGACGTGCAGAAGTAGGTGGGAGATTCTGTGGCCCGCTTTGTGCAGGAGGTCAGACTAGATTATCATAATGTTCTCTTCTGACCTTAATCTATGAATCTACGACATTGTGAGAGTCCATGCTTACAGGTTCATAAATTCCAGCTCGATTTTAACTCCCTTTCCTACAGCCTTGCAAACTGATCTGAGAGTCATGCTGGGCTTTCTCAGATGGACACCAAGAACAAAGATTCTACTTCTGGTGACAACCGGCTACCTCCACTGTCCTCAAATCACACTCATGCATCTGTGGCACTCCACTGTCCTTAGTGGAGCATCAGAAATGTCAGTGAACGCAAAATTCATCCTCAGCAAAGGAACAGTTAGCAACCTTGCTGACAACACATGAAGCAGGTAAGAGCCTAGCTCACTCAGCTGTAACTGTTGATTCCACTCTGCTAACAGAAGCTAGGTCCTCTTTTGGCCACGGGGGTGAGCAGACCCATGGAGTGAGAAGGTGCCATGTTTTCCATGGCACTTTTCAAGAGCAGTGCCATCGTTTCAGGAGGAATTCACCCTAGTCATGAAAACGGGCAACTATTTTTTATAATAGGTGCAGAGCAAATTAGGCACATGATGGTGAATCAGAATTTTCCTGCACAGCCAAAAACATATAGGGAGAAAATCTACCCTGAAACATAGGAAGTACAGGAACTCAGTGGTGGAACCGTTCCAGGGCATCTTACACCACCGAAAACACAGTGGGTGGGGGGGGGGAAGAAAAATAAATGAAAGGACTCCTCCCCACTGCCAAGTACTTACACGTTTGCAGCGCCAAAATTCTGGGCATGGGGTGTACTCAAGGGTCACTTCTTTGCCACCAATCACGAGGGTTCCCTGTTGAGAGAAGGGAGCAAATGACTGAGATGCCAAGCCAAGGTGGAAATGCAATGGTGGGAAAGAGACCAAGGAACCTCACGATTCCAACCTAATGGGTTCTGTATACAAAGGAGAATGGCAAAAATAAACCACCACCCAAAACCACCCAGCTCAGTTCCTGAGCTGGAGCTTTACCAAAAAAAAGAGGGGGAACAGCCTTTGCCCTGCCATGGCACCTGAGCTGCACTGTTGTGTTTGATCCGTGCTAGGGCAGCTGGCCAGGGATAGCTCTGTCAGCTCCGCAAAGTGGAAAAAGTCAGAATACAATGGCCCCGAGATAAGTCTACATGGGAATCATTTTGACTTGCTGTGAAGCTGCAGGTTGGGAAAGGGGCAGCTGGCCAAACCACCCCACTACAACCACATTCCTGTGTGCTTGATGGGCCTCTGGAGAGGAAACCTCATTAGCATGGACACTTGAGAAAGGGAAAACACCACACACAAGGGCAAGAGGAGTTCAGTACCTGCATTTGCCTCTACACCCTTCCTCAGAGCCTGGCTTTCCTCCAAGGAAATGTCCCAGCCCATTGGGGGCAGCTGTTGGCTTGGCAGAGGGCACAACATGCCACCATGTGCAGAAGAAAGGTTTGGGACTGTCTTGGAGTGCTCAGGCAGTGGGCCAGCACCAGCCCTGTCATACAGCTGGCCAGGGGCATTTTAAAAGGCAAAACAAAGAGGAAGGGAAAGCCCCAGACACCCACTTAGACCCATCTCCGAAAATGCTGAGCAGTCATCGGATTCTGGCGGAACCCTGGCTCACACTGCCAGGGCATCAGAGCTGACGACAAATCCAAAGACAAGACTTGGCACCCAACAGCATTTGGCCCTAGAATAGCTAGGGTTAAGTTCCCCTTCTTCTGAGATGCTGATAGCTCTGGTTGTGTGCTCCATGCCAGGTGGACAACAGACAATCTGCAGCCAACGCACATTGTGGACAACACAGTCCGTGGAGAGAAACCCTGACTTTCTCCTCATTTCATGCTCTCGTTTTTTGATGAGGAACACTAAGGAGAAATGAAAACGTTTGCTTTGAAAAAAATTATTTTTCCTGGGAAATTTGCTTCCAAATGTAGGCTTTCCGCTAACTCTAGCATACTTCGGTAAACCAGTACCTGAGACACACAAGACTTCCACCTCATCTTCAGATAGGGGATGGAAAACACACCATGCTCTCCATGCACACTCACACTCAGTTAATGCCTCCTCCTCTACACACAACCCCGTTAATGCAAAACACAGGCATCATTTTACACCAAACAACTGCATTGCTTGTTACTAACGCTCATACAACAATTGCCATTGGTGGGAGGAAGGCTCAGTATTTTCAAGACACTTCGGACATTCCAGTGATCAGGTTCATTTTACTCTTCACACCTGCTAATTCCTTAATGTCCTTTTAAGAACAAACTAGATCCCCCCACCCCCCTTTTCTGGGCTCTTAGCTGCTCTCAAACACACTCAAAAATGCTTTGCCTGTCACATCAGAACCTATTTTCACACAACCCGTACCACATGGACAGCAAACATCAAAAGAACAGATCTCCACCAACCAGCCTGAGAAAGACAGCACAACGTGCAGCCTCAAAAACATTATTCCAGAATAAGCATAAAATAGGAACGAATTTAATTTGCAAAAGCGAGTGTATGGCATTGAACCATTCATTTTGGAGCTCTGGATTCTGAAACCACTGATATCTGCTTTCATGTTAAGGATTTCAAAGATCAGTCTGGATCTCACACCTGTTGGTCCAGCAGGTGCCAATATTTTGAAGTGAGACTATGGCAAAAAGAGCATGTATACAGCAATGGAGAGTAACCTCCAGCCTTTAGGACACAGTGACCATCTCCAGGAACAAAAAATCACTTTGGCATTTGTTACTCATGTGACAGAATTAAATTAACCCAGCTTGCTTTTCTTTTTCACTTACTTATTCAAGACACCATAATTTTCATATCGTTAGAAGGCAGCCAATATCTAGGATAAGCATATGTCAGGCATAAAAGATAGAGAAAAAGTGGGGGATAATAGGTGCCTATATAAGGAAAAGCCCTAAATATGAGACCTGGCCTGATAAAATCAGGGTATCTGGTCACCCCGCCAAAGCCTCACCAAATCAACCTCTGTCTTCTGGCAGCACCAGCTACATCATCTGTTCTCATCACCAGGCTCACTCTAGTTCCTGACGGGTCCATAGGGCATTTGCTCTAACCCCGACAGGCACAAATTAACAATGTATTTGCAGTAGGACGGCATGCACCTATGCAAACAGCTAACGTGCAAATGGGTCTTGCTTAGTCATTAATTTCTACTGTAGTCCAGGTCTTAAGGATGTTTAGTACTTTGTACCAGATTTTTGTTCAGTGTTTGAACAGTACCTAGCACACTGGGGTCCCGGGCCATGACTGGGGTCATGCACAGCAGTAATATAGATAATCTCTCTCATTATTATTTATTACTTCTCTAATACCCTGATATGACTCCCATTACCATCATGTTTGAACACCCCACATTCTGTAGTGGATTTATCCTGGGAGACAGGGTATTTGTAGCTATCTGCACTGCATTGGTAGGAGCTGAGGTCTGAAGAAATTAAGTAACTTGGCCAAGGTCACACAGGGAATCTGTGGCAGGGCAGGAATTGACCCCAGATCCCTCATTTGTATCCTAACCATTAGATCACCCTTCAAAGGGTGCTGGCAGTGCAGTGGGAGCTGGGAACAGCCCCAAGTTAACTGTGGAGCCCCCATCTAACTCAGGCAGCTAATCAGTGTTCTGACAGATCCCTGGTACAGAAACAGCAAAGCACAATGTTGATGTTATTCTGCAATGTTAATGCTCCAATACCTGCTGCTGTAGAGAATAGGGCAGACCCACTGAAAAGGAACAAGACTACAGGGTCCCACTTCAGTGAAGGAATCCATCAGGAGCTACACGTACAGTTGATCCTCCTGCAAACACTTTAACAGATGCACTGGAAAGGTGGATAAAACAGAAATGGACTTGTCCATCAGCCATCTCTTTGTGGGGCTGGTGTGCCACTCTCTCTCGCTTTTCCCCATACATACCCTGTCTGCAGTAAGCCAACTGCTGTCCACCTCCCACAGGGTCCAGACCTGCTGGAGCTGCTTTGACAGCACCACCTCCACCACACAGATTAGCTGAGTCTGGCTTTGTCTGATGGATGCCAAGCTGACATCTATAGTTGCACAGTGCTCTGACCCACTAGCCAGAAGACCTCTTACAAGTCCTCTGTGGGACTGAATCTGTCCACAGGAGGAAGCGGGCACCCAAGACCTTAAGACAGAGAAGTAAGAGTAAACACAGGTAGGAGAGCAGTACAGAAGACAAAATAACATGGATGTCTCCTTCAGGCCTAGCAGCCCTTGAGGCAGGCAGAACACCATCACTCTGGGGCCTGTAACAAAGTCAGAGACAGGCATCACCTGGGAAACATCCTGGAAGTTGTCCTGTGCACAAGGGCAGCATGGAAGATGGCAGTCAGTGAAGTTGGAAGGTAGGGGTACTGCCCTCCTGAAGGAAGTAGCGAACCCATCAGTGCCCAGTAGGGCAGGTCTCTAGGCCAGTGGTTCCCCACATTTTCTCTGCCACGGCACACCTTACTACCTTTAATTAAGTTGAGGCACACCATCATATAGTTTCCAAATGAACTCATGAATATTCATGAGCCAATCCAGAGCTCTTTCAGTAGTTTTCAAAAAATTTGGTGGCACACCTGGCTCAAGCCTGACGGCACACCTGTGTGCCATGGCACACTGGCTGGGAAACACTGCTCTAGGCAGCAGCCCAACAGATCCCTATGCACACCAGTTACCGACACCCGAGATCCTGTGAAGGGCAGGGGTGACAATCGATCTGCCTGGGTGTCTGTGAAGTTTGGCCAAGTGGCTGCAGTGCTACTGAACACACAGACAAGCAATGCAGAAGAACCCACAAAAGGCAAGCTGCCCAGGTGGCTGTGAAAGACGAAGCCATGTGATACTTGTCCCAGCTCTCCCTATCCCTTTCCTCTTGATGTCTTATTCTCCAGGCCATAACCCACCCACCTGAACCAAAAGGACCATGAGCTCGCTCACTCTGGGCCTCCCAGGCCCCCAAACCTCTGTATTTCTCCATTCAGGGATTTCTACCAGGGAAAAAGCTTGGGTGTTACCCTTCACTCCGCACATCCCATACAACAGTCACCACTGAAAAAGGTGAAGTCCATATTCCAGCTATCCAGATCTTTGTCCAGACACCACTACCCTTGTCCTGAGGTGGCACACTCCATCTGCCTGCCAGGCACCCATTTCCCAATCTACCCAGCAACATCTACAACCATTACATCAGTCCCCAAGAGCCATGCACCACGCAGACAGACAATGGTGGGATCCCATAAGCCACGTCACTGCGACCCAACGCCTTGCCTCCTGTGCTGCAAATGGTGGACTGGATCACCCAGCTGATCTGTCTCTGAGTTTTGCCAAACTGGACTGTAAGGTCTTTGCGTAGCAGCAGCTCGGATCACACAGAAAGTGGAGGGGAACCACTGTCTGTCCCGGCATCACTCAGTTGCTCTTGATGGAGCACAATGCCCCTCTCCCTGCCCAGGCTGCTACCCCCAGATGAATAGTAAGGACATGAGGGGGAGAAGAATGAGGTCAGAAATCACAGATCCATGGCATCACCTGGTCACAGCACCCCATGCCAATGTCTGCCATATACAGAGTCAGTCACAGCTTTGGCCAGATGCAGGCCCAGGAGCAGGCAGTCTCCGTGCTGAGACTTTATCTTGTGCTCAGAAAGCCAAGGCCCATGATATTCCTGCTCCAGTCTGGAAAGAAAGAGCCAAAAGCCAACAGGTAAAGAAATGGGAAAAATCAAAGCCCTCCTCATTCTGCAGAGGACTGGCACTAGGTGAGCAGAGCAGAAGCTCCCAGGAGAAAAGAGGCCAGCATGTGAGACAAGCTCCAAGAGATAAGCAGACATGACCATGGCTGGGCAAACAGCAGCAGCAGTCAAACTCCTCAGGGAGGGGACAGATCTCTTTCCAGCTGGGTCCTCTGGCAGTTACATCACTACTAAAAGGTACTGGATGAGGCCTTTCTGAGGCCCAAGGAGACAATTTCCAAAGGGATAGCCGTGCTAGTCTAGTCCAGCAAAAAAAAAAACAAGGAGTCATGTGGCACTTTAAGACTAAGATTTATTTTTCGCATGAGCTTTCATGGGAGAAAATCCCACTTCGTCAGATGCTTCAAAGATGGGTGAATTTACAGAATAGAATGAAAATAAATGCAACTGCTCTGATTTGCTGTTACTGTATAACCTGATCCTATGTTTTACACCCCCTTGCATTTATTTTTATTCCATTCTGTAAGTTCACCCATCTTCGAAACATCTGATGAAGTGGGATTTTCTCCCAGGAAAGCTCATGCAAAAAATAAATCTGTTAGTCTTAAAGTGCCACATGACTCCTAGGAGACAATTCATCTTCTCAGAGCACACCAGAAAAGGCACAGGGCCTCTGATAGAGCTAGAAGCCTGGCACAAAGGGGTTCTCTCTGAATGTTCCAAGAAGGAGAAGAGTGACTGGTAGCCCCCATCCTTCCAAGGTACCTGGAGAATCTGGCTAAACCCTCCACCACTCAACACAGTGAGATCCCTACAGGGAAACCAGCTGGTTCACCGCACATGACACAGGTGCGAACAAAGTGGGAATCCACAGCAGAGTCTGTGTGATCTCATATGAATAGTTCCAAAGAGCTGACACACAGGTCTGGCAAACCAGCTCCATCCCCATCCCTGGCATGATGGAGAAAAGGACCTGCTTCTGCCCCCAGAACCACTTTTTAGCCAATTTGGACCAATCCAAGTCCTCCTTACAGATATCTGGAATTGTCCAATGAGGATTCCGCTTGCAAGGGAGAGCCCCCATTGGCCAAAAGCATGTGAGAAGGTGTGGCCTGTCTCCCCAGGCTCCTGCTTAGCAAACATGCACAGACTGATGACCACTGCAGAGGTCTCCTTGGTCCTGGCTGCAGGACTGGCATAGCAACAGCTGCACACCCTGTCCCTGCCATGCAGTGAGTGGAGCTGCAACTTCTTGGTGCACTCACTCCACAGTGCAGTCAGTAGGAATGGGCACATAGCTGCTGCCATATCAATCCCACAAGCAGGAGGGAAAGAGCTCACCTGATCCAAAAGGGCCTGGCTATTTTCCCACCCAGCGCTGACACTTGTAATCAGACCCTGTTGAGGTCATACAAACTTCAGAGCAGCCACAATGAGTCAGACCAATGATCCACCCATCCCAATGCCCTGTCTTCTGACAGCAGCCAATGCCAGATGTTTCAGAGGAGATGAACAGCACAATTTATCTAAAGCGATTCCTCCCCTGTTGTCTAGTCCCCACTTCTGCCAGTCACAGGTTTATGGACACCTAGACTATTGGGCTGCATCCCCGATTGTCTTGGCTAATAGCCATTGATAGACTCCATGAACTTCACTGGTTCTATTTGAACCCAGCTGTACTTTTAGCCTTCACAACTTCCCTTAGCAATAAATTCCACAGGCTGACTTTGTTGTGTGAAGTCTGTTTTAAATGTGCTGCCTATTAATTTCATTGTGCAACTGCTGGTTCTTATGTTACGTGAAGGAGCAAATAAGATTTTCTTGTTTGTTTTCACCATACCATTCATGATTTTATAGATTTCTATCATACCACATCTCTGCATCTCTTTTCTAATATGAACAGGCCATCTTTTTAATTTTTAATTCTAACCCCCTAATAATTTTTGTTGCTATTCTCTGTACTTTTTCCAATTCTAATATATCTTTTTAAGATGGGGCAACCACAACTACATACCATATTCAAGCTGAGGGTGTGCCATGCATTTGTGTAGTGGCATTATGCTATTTTTGGCTGCATCTCTCCCTTTCCTAATGGTTCCCAACACTATTATTTTTGGATTGCAGTTGCAATTTGAACAGATGTTCTCAAAGAACTATTCACAATGACTCCAAGGATCTCTTTCTTGAGTGATAACAGCTCATTTAGACCCCACAATGTTGTGTGTATGATTGGGATTATGGTTCCAATGTGCATTACTTTGCTTGTAACACTGAATTTCATCTGCCATTTTGCTACCCAGTCACCCTACTTTTGTGAAATTCCTTTGTAACTGTTTACTGTTTGCTTTGGACTTGAGTAATATTGTACCATCAGTGAACTTTGCCACCTCACTCTTTACCTTTTTCCAGATCACTTACTAAGATGTTGTACAGCAATCATCCCAGTACAGAGCCTTGGACCACTTTACTATTTACCTCTCTCCACTGTGAAAACTGACCATCCCCCCCCCCCCCTTTTTTTTTTTTATCTTAAAGCACATATTGATCCACAAGAGAATCTTCCTTCTTATGGGGCTAATTACCTACTTTACTTAAGAGCATTTGGTGAGGGGCCTTGTCAAAGTCTTGCTGGAAGTCCAAATATGCTATATCCACAGGATCACCCTTGTCCACATTTTACAATTCCTTCAAAGAATTCTAACAGATTGCTCAGGCATGATTTCCCTTTAAGTCTTGTTGTTTCTTCCCCACATATCGTGTTCACCTACGCAGCTGATAATTCTGTTCTTTATTCTAGTTTCAACCAATCTGCCCAATACTGCAGTTAGGCTTACCAGCCTGTAATTGCCATCACTACTTCAGGAGCAAAGCTGCAGGGATCTAGGCCAGTGGTTTTCAATTTTTTTCCCCTCAGGACCCAGTTGAAAAAAAAATCATTTATGTCTGCAACCTAACAACTATATCTTTGAGCAATGCATTCCACTCTTTTGACATGGTCAGGAGCAGGTGGCACCCTGACCCAGCACCCCAGGGTCTGTGACCTAGTACTGGGTCCGGACTCATGGTTTGAAAACCACTGCTCAAGGCCACGGCCTCTTAGCTTGCATTTTACCAAGTTAGCATCTTTTTTTATTTCCCATAGAAGTATGACTTTTAACCTCCTTTGCAGTCTTCAAAGGTGTTTGCAGTTCCTCCCATTTTAGTATCCTCCACTGACTCCACCCAAGAGCTCTTTACGCCTTTCCCAATCATTAATGAAGATTTTAAGTATGGATAAACCAAACAGCACTCCTTGTGGCAATGCACACCACACCAATCATCCTCCCCTGAGACTTGGTACGTGACTGTTTATTGTTGCTTGCCTTTGCCTGTGGCCTCCTTCAGCCAATTTCAAGCCCTTGTGAGCCTTCCTACCCATTGCAACTGGAATAAAAATCCACTGGACTTTGTACCAGATGCTTTCGTAAAGCTATGATACACTGTAGCAACTATTTCCACTCACTAATTATGCCATTCTATATAGACATAGTGAAGTTCATGGTCTTGGTATTGCTTTTCAAAGCACTTCCGGCCTCGAACTGGGGCACCTAAAAGACCATTTAAAGCAGGAGTCTCAAACTCAAATCACCATGAGGGCCACAAAAGGACTCATACGTTAGCCTGAGGGCTGCACCACTGAAAACTTTTCATACGATATTACAAATATTGATAACGATAGTGTTGTTGCGGGCCACAGGAAATAACTTTAGGAGCCTCATGCGGCCCTGGGCCATGAGTTTGAGACCCCTGATTTGAAGCCATGGGATTTGTGGCTGCCATCTCTGCTCCTCTGGCCCATTTGGACTCTCAATGAAAAGAGTTAAGTTCATCAATGCAGGAAACAGAACCTTCTCTGGTATGGCCCAACACTGGAACAAACTCCCCCATCAACTAAGGAACATCAGATACTCCACTGCTCTCTACTCCCAGTGCAAGACGTGTTTCTTTGACCTTGCCTTTTCTTATATAAACATATAGCAACAGATGTATTTATTTATTTAATAAATAAAACAAAACAAAACCCTACCAAAATAGAACACACCGCTTCAGATGCTTCTTGCTCAATGTATGACAAACATATAGTTATGTAGCTTAACACACTACTGGAAGGCTGTCAGATACTACAAGGATGAGTGCAATACAAAAATCTATACTCTAGTCTGTTTGGTGTGATTTGTTTTGCTCTTTATAAACCCATGCCAATTATTGCTTAGGGTTTCTCCCACCCAACAGACTGGGGTCTTCCAGGGCAGGAGGTAGTATGGAACCACCATACAGCATTAATGGATTACTTTTTCTAATAACAGCTCCTTTATTTTACAAGAGATTTTTCCACTCTTCTAGTAAACTGAGCCTAAATTTGCAGTGGACAAGTATTCTGTCATGACCCCAGCACTTGAAACTTAACAGCCAATTAGCTAAGTCGCTAATGACCATAACAACCTATGTCAGTCAGACATGATGGGTCCATGCTTACTTTTTTCAAGAGCTTCTTTAGCTGATCGCTTCCTCCCCACCCCTGCCAGCCCACCCTTTTAAAGGTATCAACTGTTTCCACAAGGCTAACATCATTACTTTATAAGCCAAAATGCTTCTCACATTAAGGACATTTTTTCAGCAACTGAGTTCAGCATCTTGGTGATTCCAAAGACCTCATTCCCCTTGTTTCTTCCTAGACCTATTAAAAAATCCCATACTTCTTTTAACTTATCAATATTTATTTTGCTGTTGCTTTAACTCTTTCCCTGAAAGTCCTTCCTTTTGTAGGTGGTCTGGTTAACCCTCCATTCTCCAGTTCTAATACAAGGAGTTTTACCTGTAAAACTTTAAGCAGGCCTTTGTGAGGCCACAAAGGTTTTCACAAGAATTAGAGTACTATATTATAAGGCCAGAAGAAACCACTGAGATAATTTAGACTCTCCTCCTGCTTACCTGTTGAACTACAGCATAATTTCCACCACAACCTTTGGTGAGTTGTTCCAGGGGCTAATTATCCTGACTGTTAAAAACATGTACCTTGTTTCCAGTCTGCATTTATCCAGCTTCAACTTCCAGCCCATGGATCTTCTTAGATCTTTGTCCATTACACTGAAGATCCCTCTCAGATCAAATTTCTTGTAAAATAAATAACTCTTTGTTAAACTAAATAGACTGAGCTCCTGAATTCTTTTACTATAAAACTGTGAACTAAAGAATGTTTCCCAATCCTTTAGTCATTCTTGTGGTTCTTTCTTCACTCTCTCCAATTAAGCAACATTTTTCTTGAATTGTGGGCACCAGAAGTATTGCTATGTCAAATGAACCTATCCCAGAACCTGATACATGCTTCCCAAGATACATAAACGAGGGAACTCGGGCAGACACAGGGCACTGATGTAACATCAAGACTCAGAGAAATCCTCGAACCACTCACCAGACAATGGGCCAGTTTCCTCCAAGACACAAGTGCCTTCCCCTCCAGAAAATCTGCAATGATAACAGCTTCCCTCAGAACACCTCCTTGCTACCATGGATAGTACTGCCTTATATATCAACATCCATTCCCATGACAGCATAACTGCCTGCCTCAAATATCTCCAGGGTAATGTAAAATGCTCAGAAACTCACCCTAAACATTATCAGACTCATTCATTTCATCCTTACCCACAACTTCACATTTAACAACAAATACTTTGTCCAAGCCCTGGGAACAACCCTGGGTACTTGGATGGATCACCAGTATGCCAACCTCTCCACGGCCTACTTTGGAGAATTTGTTGAAAGGTGCACCACAAACTCAGTAATGTCCCCGACACAGATTGATAATATTTTCATCCTCTGGGCAGACAACCTGAATTGCCTCATAGGGTATGTCTACAAAGTTGTTTCAAAATAAGGCGGCTTATCTAGAAAAAAAAACTTTTTACCTGACCATGTAGACACTTTGTTATCTCAAAATAAGTATTTTGTTATTTCAAAAAAGCTAAGCGCTATTTCAAAATAACTAAACCTTTTGAAATAAAAGAGCAATTTTTTTGAAATAGTTATTTAGAAAAAAGCCATTCCAAGCCGAGGAACTGGCATTTTTTGACATAATGGCCCTATACTTTCTCCTGCCTTCCCCTATTTCAAAATAGTCTAGTGAAGACTCTCTATTTCAAAAAAATTCCTACCTAATTTCAGAACAGAGAGCCTTCACTAGACTCCTATTTTGAAATAATAAATTCAAAATAAATTTGAAATAGTTATTTTAGTTATTTAGTTATCTTTGGCAATGTAAACAGAGACATAGATTTCAACCTCAACAACCCCCATTCATCCAAACTTAAGATTCCTTTTCAGGACTCTTCAGTCTTCTGTGGATTTCAACAGTACAGTGGAAACACACTTGTTCTTCTCATACTCTGGCTATATTATGTTTAACTTAAAAAAATGTGGTTTCTTGAATTGCGTTCTGTGAAACTGTGGTTTACCATGTTAACTCAAGTAGCTTCTGATTGCCAATACATTGAAACCTATATGAAAAACACAGGTGATGAAACCCAAAATGAACAACAAGGACATACCACACTTGCTAATGATGTTCATGTGATTCACAGAATATGCCACAGCTTAACAATATGCCATGAACCAATAACCACTCATCCTGCACTCTGCCCAGGGAGCTATGTTCCCAGCACCCTCACATTGCAAGCTCCTGAGGAATTTTATCTTTTCATTTTTAAAATCAAGTTCCCAGAAGGAAGTTTCCTTGCTCGTTCCCAAACTTCCCAGTGAGGAATCTCCTCCTCAAAATAACAATGGCCCAAAGATCCAGGACAGTCAATATACAGTCCTATCCCAATTAATATAGTAGAGTACAATGTGACTCTGCAAAGCTGGAAATGGGAGTTTCCTACCAATGCAACAGGGAAATGCCTAGCTATCCAATGAGAGACGCATCACTTGCTTCTGGTGCTGGAAACGCCAGAGATACAGGAACTGAATATCACAATGTTGTAGAGGGGAAAACTATATCAAGGTTATTTTTAGGTGTTTTAAACAGAGAGTTATTGGTATTTTCTCCTCCAGAGTTCTGTATAATTGGACTTATGGCAATAGCAGCCTGGTCTTGAAAATGATAGGGTGAAATGCCATCTGTACCACAGATGGCATGAGAGGTAGCTGATGGTACAGTAGGATAAAAAGGTATTAGTGGCAGTCATCTGCAATAATCTGGATAACTTGATTCCACTTTTACCTTTTGTGAGTCAAAACCCCATACTAAACTCATACCAGTAAAACTATTCCACAGAACACTTTAAACTAGGGAGTGTGGGGAGATGGTTGGGAGATGCTCAGACAATCTCTATGCCTGATACTAGCATTGAGGAGCAGGAAAGTAAATTCAGAAAAGACAAAGATGTGGGAAGCAGTATGGATGTTAGAAAGGTAGGGCGATGTTGGCAGCAGTAAAAAAAAAAAAAAAAAAAAAAAGGCCACATCAGTCAAAGAATGTGAGCAAAGCCAAGCAGCAAAAGCTAAAATGTTTATATACCAATGCGAGAAGCCTCGGTAATAAAATGGAGGAACTGGAACTACTGGTAGAGGAATTGAAACCGGATATTATAGGGAATAACAGAAACACGGCAGAATAGTAGTCACGACTGGTGTACGGGCATTAAAGGCTATGTGCTCTTTAGGAAAGACAGATGTAAGGGCAAAGGTGGTGGTATGGCACTGTATATCAATGATGCAATAGAATGCAAAGAAATTCAGACTGTCCTGCTAATTCCATCACTCTATCTGGCTCAAAATCACATTGGAGAAGAAAGCTATTAATTAGAGTTTCACCTGGAAAAGTGCTTGGGGTGTGTTACAGACCACCGGGATCTGATCTGGACATGGACAAAGAACTCTTTAAGGCCTTTAAGGAAGTAAGCACTACTGGGAACTGTGTGATTATGGGAGACTAACTTCCCAGATATAGATGGGAGGATATGCGCTAGCAGCAATAAAAGGGCCCAGACTTTCTCCATCGAGTCATAGAATCATAAAATCATAGAATCATAGGGTTGGAAGGGACCCCACGAGGTCATCTAGTCCAACCCCCTGCCAAAAAAA